>JAAGNO010018206.1:30094-54927 GCA_033439905.1 Ceryle rudis
GCAGGGGCTTTCCCCGGGCGAAAGCCGCCGACTCCCGCCTGTCCGTTCAAACGATTGGGGGTTTAGGTGGGGCCAAAAAAAAAAAAAAAAAAAAAAAAAAGCAAAAGCTCATGAGTAATTCTGGCTGTTCCTCCCAGGATGTTGCCTTTCGCTGTGCTCGGCGTAGATGATTCAAATAATGCAGAATTCACTTGCAGAAAATGTCAAAAATATATTGGCTAAATGGTCCCTGGTGACTAACAGGGCTGGTGTGGCTCACAGTGGCTTCTCTGCTGATGGCTGTCTCTGACGAGCTGTGGCAGCAGGGACCCAACTACTGGGACACAGAAGGGTCCATGGTGATATGTTAAATTGTTCAGAGGGAATGAGAGAGCATGGCTTCCCTCGTGCCAGAGGGAAGAGGGGTAATAAAGCCAACTGCAAGTAAAGATGAATACCCCTGAGAGATGGGAAACAGCCTGTGCTGTTCTTGGCATCTTCTGCCACTTGATAAATGCCAAGCCCAGCAAGCTGCACGTGCTGAGCCACCACCACCCCGCATCATCCTTCCCTTGGTACATTAAGTTATGCCAAGCTGTTTGCTTGGACGAGATGTGCTTTTCTTCTAGTGTTCAACTCCCATATCACTTTATCAGTAAAAGAAAAGCAAGCTGAGGATTGGAAGCGCCTGTCAAGCTTTCCATAGCAGAGCTGGGTACAGAGTCAGAGGCTGCCCGTGCTTTTGAAAGCCTCACTGTGTCTGCTGTTTGCTTTCAGTTGCCTCCACTGGACATCCTCACACAGAGGAATAAAATAATTTACAGCTGTGGTGGTAGATGGAGCTATTCTGCTCATGTCAGTGCTGCTCAGAGTTTTCCTACATGATTGAGTGTCCCCCTGCATCCTGCTCACAGCACATAAGATATCCCAGAGAGCAGCAGTTGTGCAGGGCTTTATAGCCCTTGCTTGTATGGTCTTGTTTGCAGCATGTGCTTGGTGATAAAACACTGTGCTGCCTTCAGGGAGCACTTAGGATGAAACCTCAAGTGCTTTCAGTGCCTCAACAGGGATTGAGTTCATCCCAGCTGAATTAGTTCCTATTTACTGTCTTTCTACAAGCAGCTGAGAGCAGGGTGGTTATAACAGGAGGTGTCAGATGCTCCCCACTAGCACCCACTCTGCACCCTTACAATGCAGTCTCAGAGGCTGGATCTTTAGTGTGGCAGAGGGGTGCCCAGTGAGAGCACCCCAGTGCAGGAGGACACACCGTGATGTGGCTATTCCCACGCTGGCTGGTAATGACAGACAAGGTTAGTCTGGTCCTTAAAGATAGCAGAGCTTGGCAGAGGTGGTGACATCTTGGCAGCATCTCTTTTGAACTGAATTTTAGCTGATATCTGCTGCTATTTGTAGAGCTGTGTGGGTTCTCATCACCAGCAACCATCTTGCTTCTTGTCTGTCTCTTGGCCATGGTCATGTTTAGGTGCTAAAAAGGAATTTATGTAAGGTGGCAGACTGAGGAGTATCAGAGATTTCTGAAAACAGCCCTATGAATGCAGTTAGGTGTTTGTGGGACAGCAGTTCATGCCTGCAGATGTGTTCCTCACCACCTTAATTCAAGGTCTTACAGCCTTGCTCCAAGACCTCACCCTCCTGTCATGCCCAGCTCTTCATACTGGAGATGTAATATGCAGCCATGCTCCTGGGCAGCCCTTATCTCAGGGACTATGGTGCCAGTTGGACTATGAAAACTGGTTATTTTAATTCTGATTGAACTGCTGTTTTATTTAGGCTGTAAACCTTTTGATCAAGGACAGCCAAGGGGTAAGATATTTTGGTTCTGGATTTGGTTCATGTTGTAAATTGTCTGTGCTAGTAGCTTGGCTTTCTGCTTCAGGTGAAACCAAAGCCAAGTTGTTGGAATGGCTCAACAGAGAAATCCAGAGAGTGAGGTATGGTCTTCGTGGGATGGTAGCAGGTGATGCAGCAGGTCTGTGGGATTCAAGGTTTGTCAAAACGAGTTCAGGCATGGCCATGACATGGCACTAAACCATCTGGAAGTAAGTTTTGAAGATTGAAGGGCCCGTGTGTCCCTCCCCTACCTCCTTTGCCTCCTCTCCTGCCCATTTTGCCCATCTCTGGCATCATAATCAAGCCTCAACTACTTGTTTGGGATGTGGCTGCAGGGTCACAGCTCACAAAAATCCCCCAAGATGGTAAGACAACTTACCATTAACTTTTTATGCTCCTTCCCCACCTTCTCTGTCACCCCCTTGCTGTGCCCAAGCCATGGGGTTAGACTGACCAGACCCTTGAGTTGGAGACCTCCATGGAAGAGACCTGAGTGTCAGGCAGGACAGATGTGCCCATGGGCGTTATAGAGAGGCAGTTTTGGTGCCCACCTACCTCCAGCTGCCCTCTCCCCCTGCTAACTAGCACGATACAGTATTCACATTAGACAGATAGAGAAACACAAATGCTTGGTCTCATATATACAGCAAAGCCTGGATTATTCTGAATCATCCAATATCCTTATCAGAGTGCTACAGATGGCGCTTGCATCAGTGACAGCCCAGGACATGCGGAGTCGGTGGCAGCGCACTGCCCGTTTTAATTGCCACAAGCGAGCAGTTATTTGAAGCCCTGTCCCCAAAGAGCAAACGAGCTTGTCACTGCATGTCACTCAGCTTTGCAAGAACCGTGGGCTCAGCAAGTGTTTCCTGTTAAAAACCTGCCAAGGATGCAGACGTACAAGGGTGCACACATAATGCAGCAACCAGCTGGGCATGCTGGAGTCAGGGCATTGTGGGGCTTGACTCCAGGAGTGGGAAATCCTCTTGGGATTTTACTTTTGGGTTCCCCCCCCCCCTCTTCTCTCTTAATTGCAGAGTACCCTGAAGATGGAGGCAGAGGGGGAAGCTGGAAAGGCTGTGTCCCTGCAATTTCTCTAAAACCAGTTTCATTGTGGCTCTGGGCTGCATACTGACTCTGCTCAGCCCCTCCTGTGCCCTCAGATGTACCCCATTTTCTTTCTTACAAGGGACACATCCCATGTTCCTCCTGATCTCCTTGAAGGCAGTGCTTTCTGCTCCTTCCCCCCATGTGAGCAAAATATGATGCCCAGTAGATAAAATATCAAGTCTAGTGGAAAGGTCTGGCTAAAAACTAGTGGTCTGTGCTAAAATTACTCTGGGCAGCTGAGGAAGAGTGGTATTACTTGAATTTCTGGATTCCTCAGAAATAATGAGCATAGTTATTGTGGGGAGAGACTCGTCTTTGAGCTTGACTGCCTTCTTTTTGCCTGAAATGGACAGGTCATGCTCTACGTATTGCAAACTATTTCAAGCTTTGAGAAAAGCAAATACCCTCGGTGGTAGGTGGAGCACAGCATGCTAATGCAAGACCAGTGGTACTGGGGCAGAGGAAGGCCCCCCACAGAAGGTGAAGCCCAGTTAAACTGAGCCCTGATACCCAAACGTACTGCTTTCATCTAGTCCTGAGCAATCTGACCAAGGGATCTTTGGCACACTTGGGGCATGAATCCTGATTTTTTTTTTTTTTTTTTTTTTCCCAGAATTCAAAGTTAATACTGAGCTGCTGGTCCAGGCCAGGTACTGCCCTGAAATTAGTTTTTACAAGCTCTACCTTATGTTCTGATCTGCCATGATTATTTTCCAGATGATATGATCCTGGCTTTCAAATTGGAGAGTGCTTTGAGAAATATCCCCAAACAGCCATGCTGCTGCTGCCATCTGTCTTTGAGAGGCTTCTGGGATCCCATTACTTGCTCTCAGCAGACAATCATTATTGCTTTATTGAATTAGGAAGAAAAAAATCCAGTGAATTCTGAAATACTGTTTTCCATAACTAATTCCATGTGCTAAATTCTTGTTGAGACCCAGGGAACATGCTGAAATAATGTTTTATGCAGATCCTGAGCCTAAAGTTTTTACAGGTCTGCCCAGAAAGTCCCATGACCTGATGGTGTGGAAGGACATGTCATTTGGAGGGCTCTAAACAGCTCCAGCACCACTGCATTGAGTGATCCCAAAACCATGCCACCGCAACCAAGAGCTAACATTGGGTGCTACTGTTACCTTTGGTAAAACATAAAGGCTTCATTGCCCCTCCTGATGGTTTTGGCCAGCTCAAGCTGTTGCCCCAAGTCCCTCTTTTTCTCCAGTCAATCCCTTTTCCCATATCCTCCAGCTGCAGGCAGTTGCTCCATGCCACCCAGACTGCATCCCACTGTGAAGCAAAAGTCTCAGCACAGTGAGACCCTCTCCCTGGGCAGGTGGGTCACTCTGCACTGGTGAGCAGCATCCCCCAAGGTGATGTTGGTTGTGCACGGTGTGCCATTTTGTCTCCCAATGTCTGCTATGCTGTGGTTCAGACCTGCCTCTCCTCCTTTTCTCTCTCTGCAGAGCAGGCCCAGCCAGACACAGAGTTAACCAACAAACAAGGCTGTGGGCAGATAAAAGCTTATGGGAAAGTGGTGTTTATTGGGATATAGAATGTTTTTCCCCCATGGTGCACAGGTCCTCCTGGTTCCCTCTTGCCAGCTAATCCATCCTTTCTCTGCCCAATTTAAGGCAGTTTGGATCTGATTGCTCATGGTTGGTGTAGCTCCTGCTATTCAGCTAGAGGTTTTGATGCACAACACTTGAAAATCAGAAGTGAGACCTCTCCAGCTGAAGACCTGAAGATGGAGGGAGCAGTGATTGCTCCTACCATCTCTCTTGTCAGAAATGTACCATAGATCAGAGTCACTCCCATGGCAATTGCACTCAAGTTGCCTGGGTTTGAGGCTGGGGCACAGTGACAAGGTTTATTGTTTGTCTCCAAAATCAGTTTCAAATTGGCATTGGTGCAAATCAAAGAGGGATGAAATCAGCTTGAACTGTGCAGTTTGCTCCTCTGTAGTTTCCTTTCTGCCTGGATGGACATGGAGTGCTTATCACCCAGTCCACCATTCTCCTTGGCTGCAGCAGCAGCACTGTCGGAGAGGATCCGGCATGGAGGCTATGGACACGCTTGGCACCTACAGACAATGTGTTGAGCCATAGAGTTTGTCTAAGAAATGCTTCTATAACAACTCTGCACCTTTTCAGCAATATCCTGCCATATTTCTCTGCCTGGAGATAGTTGTCTGTTACAGCTCTGGTGCTTTCATCAAAAATACGCTGTTCACAAGTAAGAGAATTTTTTTTTCTTTGCCAAACAAGTTGATTTGAGATGTCTTTAATCATTAATTGAGGTCCAGGCTTGCAGACCAAGCTGTTGGCTGTGATGGTGTAGACGGATGCCCTTTTTGCAGAGCTCTTAAATACTTTAATAGAATCACAGAATCCAAGGTTGGAAGGCCCCTCAAGGATCATCTGGTCCAACCTTTCTTAGCAAAAGTACAGCCTAGACAAGATGGCCCAGTACCCTGCCAGCTGAATCTTAGAAGTGTCCAGTGTTGGTGACTCCACCACTCTCCCTGGGGAGATTATTCCAGTGGCTGACTGTTCTCATTGTGAAAAATTTTCATCTATTGTCTAATTAGAATCTCTCCAGGAGTAACTTTTACCCATCACCCCTCATAGTTTCCATGTGGCTTGTAAAAGTGAAGTCTCCATCTTCTCTGTAGCCTCCCTTTAAATAATTGGAAGATGGCGATAAGGTCTCCCCCTGAACCTTCTTTTCTCAAGGCTGAACAAGCACAACTTTGTTTAAATGAGCAACCTGATTTATTCCTCTGGTATTTATTGCTTGGAGTTGCATGCACCAGTGTCCAATACATCTCCATCTCTTTCTCCATCTCTTTGCAGCCACTGGTGCTAGAAATGCTGCTGTAGCTCATCAGTGGGAGCATTATCTCAGCATGAAGGATGTTCTCAGATGCTCCCCATGCACCGCAGGATGTGATAGCTGGCCACGCAGGGCAACAAGGGGCTAAAAGCAGCCTTAAAATAGCGGTTAATGGTGGCGTGTTTGCACAAAAAAATTGTTTGTGATAGAATTCGTGCCTGGTGAGTTTGGGCTTTTTTTTGTGCTGCCCAAAGCTGCTGTTGTTTGGAGATCTTTCAAAGAAAGGCTAAGAGGCCCAAAAAGGTAGAGGAAAGATTTGCTGCTGGGATTTTTTTTTTTTTTTTTTTTTTTTAACTAAGTGATTTCTATTTGAAATTTTTCCTCTTCTCTAATGGTTTCTAGTTTTACAATCAGGGACTTGTCCCCTTGTTTGAGCAGAACTAAACTGGCTTTCATTGTGAGCTTCCCCAGGGTTTTAAGTGAGGCTTTAGTCATCCCAGGCAAGTTGCTCTTTGGTGATCCTTTGAGCCCCCCCCTCAGGAGGGCCACAGAGGGCTCCCCAAATAAGGTAACTTTAGAATTTGACTTGGGTGATAATAGAAGAGGCAGCCTTTTGAATATCAGGATTCTTTCTGACAAAGAATTTATTCACCATTACAGGGTTTGTCAGTTTACCTCTCTGTAACAATAATGACTTTAAATCAGAAAAGAAAAAAAAAGTATGGTTTGAATGACCAATTTTAATCTTGCTTTGCAACTAGGACTTTTTTTTTTTTAAGACAGGATGATTACTAGTGTAGACTGGCTTGCAATTAAGTATCCCCTTCTTAGAGAGTATATAATATCTATAAAAACCTAATTTAAAATGATGTGGGTTTACAGGTATCTGTTAAAATTCTAATTGTTTGCAGATTTTTGTGCTAGGATTGGTATATTTTTCTTAGTAGATAATGACTTATGAGCTGAGTCCAGGTGCATTTGGGTAAGGATAGGGATTCCAACACAGAAAGTCTGTTCTCATTTATTAAAATAGGTACCTAGTAACTGGGCAAGCTGTTTCTGGTGTTTATGGCCATACTTTTAAGCTCATTTCAGGTGTCCCAGCCACCCAAGTGGGTATGTCCAGAAGGCAAGACAGGAGGTGGGCCTCAGGGCAAGTGTTCTGTAGATTGCTTTGATGGGACCATGCAAGGCTGAGCTCCTTTCCTCACACGCCATCCCCCAAAGATGCCTGAGCAGCTCCTAAAAATGCACAGAAATTGTACCTGGAAATGCAGAAAACTCAGTCTGAAGACCAAGAGTTCTGCAGCTTGAAGGTGGTGGCTGGTCGACTCTAGGAGACATTTGGTATGTTGTGGCCTTGGTGCTGGGATGTGCTTTCTCCAGTGGGTGCCTTCAGCAGAGAAGCTATTGACAGACTGGTTTTGCTGAATGAAATAGCTGCTGTTCAGTGTTTGTGGTCTGTAGGATGGCAAGTAATGGACTTAGACTGCCAGGAAGATTTAGGTTAATAGTTTGGGAAGGTTTTCTAGCATTGAGGTTAGTTAAGCCAAAGCCCCTTTATTCCCCTTTTTGCTGCCCACCCAGTAAATCCACAACTAATTGGAAATTTTAAAGATCAAGTTAGACAAACATCTGTCAGCAGCAGTGCAGGCTTGTTTGATCCGGCCTGGGGTCAGAGGATAGAGCCAAAGCCTTTCGGAGACTCTTAGAGACTTTTCTTCCTGCTGCTGACGAACACCGGGAAAAAATCCTGAAGCCTTGTTGGAATGAAGCAGTGATGTAAATAAAATTCAGATTCAGGAGCATCTATTGGAAAAAGCAGGGAGTGGGGCAGGGAAAGGCAGTGCTGTGTGCCCAGGCTGGAGGAAGCCCACCAGTGCCTCTCATCTGCCTCTCACAGAGTTATACAGATTCTCAGGGTCTACAACAGGGCCCTGAGCCCCATGAGAAAGCCTTCTGCATTAATCTGGGGTCACTGGAGCCTGGAGGTGGCACCTGCCCCCCTTATGTATCGATATGTGGTTGGTACAACAGTTTTCCCATGGCAGTGCTCCACACTGTGATTCGTTACCCCTCTGCTGTGGGAAGGGAGCTGCCTGGGATGGATTTGTCATGACTTGAGGATTAACCCTCCTTCTGGACACCTTCCAAGTCCTTCTCTTGAGTCTCTCCAATCCAAGTGTGGTAAATCCTGGCTGGCTGGGACTTTTCTTTCCCCTCCATGGGGTCGTGAGTGCCATCCCTCATGACAGCCCCGTCAGGCCTCCATCTCCAGTGCACTGCTGTGCTTCACTGCCGCTCATAAGCTCCCTCACAAGACCATCTAATGAAATTCCTGGAAAAAAACAGTACAGCCAGCTCCTGAGGAGGGCTGTGCAGGACACCCAGCAATGTCCAGACTGTGAACAGAAGGGGGGTATGCTCTGCACCTTTCTCCTCCCAGGTGCACAGCCAAACTTTGTGCCTGTTTAATTAGTTCAATATTTGCATCCTCTGAGCAACACCATAACCCAAATGAAGGTATGGGCTGTCCTGGTGATTTCAGGCAAGATCAGACCTGCCCTGGGCAGCTGTAGCTCCTTTGGCTGCCATTCAGGGTGTCTCGGGATCATGGCATCTGCTTGTTTTTCCTTTGCCACAGCCATAGATTTGTGTTTCATAGATTGTGTGGCTAGCTGGATTATAAATTATTCATGGCAGGGGATTTATCATGTTTATCTGGAATAGTTGATCAATTAAATCTGTTTAGGTATGTAAAAAGATTGTGCAATGGCTTGTCTGTCTTCAGGCCTTGAGTTCTACAAGAGCATTTATTGCATTTAATCCAGAATAATAATTAAAAAAAAAAGTGCAGAAAATATATTCTGCTTTGATGCATTGATCCACTCTGACATGTTCATTTGCAGAAGTTGCTCATTCCAGCAGCTTCACTCATAAATACGTACTGGGCCAGGATACACGAGTCCTAACTTGGATCCTTCAGTCTGGAGAAAATGTGAGGCCATAACACCTGGTCTGTGACTCTGTCTCCAGAAAGATTTCAGGCTATTTATGCTAGGACCAGGATTGGCTTTATTGTTTGAAAGCTTCTGTCCCAGGTGTTTGCTAGAGGGTCAGAGGATCCATGACCCTTTCTGCCTTGACTGCTGCTGGGCCACGCTCAGATGTTGATGCTGCCAAGGTAGTGCAAAGTTTAGGACATTAAAGACCCTTCAAATATTTAAGCATGTTTAGTTTAGTTCCTGAGCTACAGCCATTATCTCCTACTGTCCCGGAGGGTTCCCAGAGGAGCCAGAAACTCATGGGCAAGGCTGCGAGAGGGGCTGCTTGTAACTGAATAAATGTGGAGCTCTCCTGTAAATGAATGATGATTTTATTCCGTGTTACCAATACCAAACTGGTCTGCTTTTAAATTCATCTGTTTTAAGCCTATGTATCGAGAGCAGCCTATGCTCTTTATAGTGTTATAGCATTATATATAAATGCATTGCTGCTGTATGTGGTAGCCACTTTGCACCCAGAGAAACCCCATGGCCACATGTATTTCTCTGCTTTGGGCAGGAGGTAACAGTGAATGGAAAGTTTTGAGCTTCTCTGCTCCCTCCCAGGCTGCTATTTTAGTTCTGCAGAAGACAATAATTGAGCAGGACTGGAGGATCCTGTTACTCTGGATATCCGTCCTTTGGCTTGTAGCAGGGTAGGGGAGGAGCAGCAGAAAAAGGCAAAACGAGCCATTAGGCTTCCCATGGCTGAGAGGGCTTACCTGGAAGTCCCGTGTTACAGAGCGTGAGGGGACCTGGGGCTGCACTTAGAGCATGTTGGCACGCAGGCGCTCAAGAGGTTAAAACCTGGGGTGAGCTCTTCACCATCCTCCCTGACCAAGCCCAGGGGACAGCATCCTCTGAGCACGTACAGATGTCCAAACCTTTCATGCACTCCTGCGGACAGGGAACAAAGGCTGTCTAAACAGGAGCTAGTGAGGCAGCAAATTGCACAAGAAACCTTCCCTAATGAACTGGAAGGACTTGTCCCTTCACCTCAGGCGGCAGCACTACTGGCGTGCTTAGCTGGGCAGTGCCTTGCTTGGGTGGGGGGTCCTGCTCTCTGGGGGGATCAGAGGAGCAGCATTGGGTCTGGAGCTGGAAAGGTTTCTTTATGCCCATCTGCTTCTCTCTGTCAGCAAGGGCAAGTAGTGAAGAAGGGGATGCTTGCACTTACCGAGGAGCTAGCAGCTCAATCGGCGCCTTAGCCACGGGGGATGCTACTGGGGGACCACCATCCTGCCTGTGATGGCAGATTAAGGTTAGTTGCAAAGCTCTGTCTGCAGCGTGAAGTTATTTTCTTTGAGCAGCTGCTTCATCTCTGCATCGGTGGCTTTGTGGTGGAGGTAAAGACCATCCCAACAGCTGGCGGTTGCCTCTAAAACCCAGAGGTTCTGCAGAGACTCCTGTGGGTTCCTGCCGCCTGACCTCCTTTGGGAGAGAAGTCTTGCTCTAGCAGCCTTCAGTTAGTTCAAGGAGTGCTAACTAGAGCAAAGGGAACTGGTTAAGAAGTGACTAATAGGATGAAATGGCACTGTCTTATTCTGCAGCTCTCTTCTCTGGACAAATGCAGTTTCCCATCTGTTATTTGCAGGGAGGGAGATGAGTTTGGAGGTTGGTTCCTCTTGCTCACCAGCAAGCGAGCAAGTTGATTATTTTCTGGCAAGCAGTGGCAGGATGATTACTGCCAGCTTCGGTGTCTTCCCCTTCTGGGCAGGAGTGCTAAGGACTACATTTTATTTGTATTGAGATGTTTGAAGATAAAGACGAGCATAAGGTAGCCTTTTTCAGAAGTGCCTCAGTGACCAATTCCCCTGTCAATTAAGTGCCAAAACACTCCTAATTGCACAGTTGCTCTGGAGCCCTGAGTTCTCCTCAAACTGTGCTTTAGACTTGGACCAGGAAGCTTCAGCCCACACTGCCTGTGCGTTTGCATCCGCCTCTTCTCCACCTGGATGCATGCCTGAATTTTGGTGATACCTTGACACACAGCATGGCCACGGACACATGACACCTCCTGCACCCCAGGCCGCTCGTGGCCCTCCAAGAGATGCCTTAGAAGACTTCATCTCCTGACACTATCTGTTCCCCACCCCCCTGCCAGATCAGACCCTGGCTGCTACACCACATTGCAGCCTCCCACGGGATGCTTTGCAGGCTTCTTGTTTCATTTGCACGCAGACTGTGCACAGGGACTGTTTTTGCTGCTTATCCTACCCTCAGCATGTGCACTTTGTGGCAAGCTGTCCCTGCCTTGCTGTAGGAGATGTCAGCAATCATTCTGCTTTCAAAAACAAAACCCAAATTTCAGAATAAGATGCACATTTGTATTTGTTGTATGCTCTACCAGCCAGTCTGAGATGGTGTGGGAAGTCTTGTTCACACTGTACCTTTAGTTTTTTCTATGCATCAGCAGCTCTTCCAGGATTTGCTCAGCTTTACCTGCTCTCCTACAGCCATTCCCACCTCTCGCCTTCCCAGCAGCATCCCGGCTCCCCATCACTGCTTACTGTTCCCTCTGTTCTATAGCTGAGGGCTGCTTTCTAGCACTGCCTCTTCTCTTGGATCAGGATGTTACTTTAATTGCAGTGTACGTGGCTTTGGCAGATTTCAGCATGAAACACAAGACGTGACCCCCAGAGAGCTCCTCTAGAGCGGATCCGGGAGGCATGGAGGGGAAGAGATGTTTCGCTGACTTGCTGATTTCATGAGACACGACAGTTCTTCATCTGCAGGCAGAGTTGATGAATTGAAGGCGCGTAAGGACACTGTCAGGCAGGTCACTGGCAGCTCTTGCAGCTCTTGGGAGAGGCCAGGCTGTTGCAGTTCTCCTCCAGGATAAGCCAGCAGCACCTCTTACGAAGCCCTTCATCCAGTCAGTGATCCTTGGTGTTGAGCCTCCCTATTAGCCTGATTAACACAGTACCTTTATTACCCAATTCCAGCTTTGGTTATTTTTAAACTCCTCTAGTTCTGGCTGTATTGGTGGCTGCTAAAGGCAGAGGAGGGAGCTCTGGCCTTGGCCTTGAGCTGCATCTGCTGGGGATTGGCCTTGTGAATGGTGGCTGTGGGGCAGGCACCTGCTCAGGTCTCTCAAAGTGGAAGAACTCCTGCCAAAGGCTTGCTGTCTTGCTCTTCCCAAACATGCTTTTTTTCCCAAGATTTCCAGTTTTGTAGAATATTAAATATACATTTTGGGCAGCTCTGGAAAAACCCATGCTCCTCCTCCGATTTCCCATGAACTTGGCTTCTTATTTTTCAGCTAGTTGTACATCCCGTTGCCTCATGCTAGAGGAGGATGGGTTGTATATTCTACTGAACAAAGCTACTTTGCTCTGTCCTGTTCCAATTGGTCAGACTTGGGTGGGGTTTGCCATGCTTGACTTGAAATGACTTGGGAGCTGATCTTCCCAGCCTAAAATAATAACCTAATCACAGTCAGATGGACTGCACTTCTGAAGTGCCTGATGGCCTCCTTTAAGCTGTTATAGCTACCAATGTCAGGTGGCTTTGGCTGCAGTGAGGTGTTGTAAATGGAACCATTCAGTCTTAAGTCTCCAAAGTCTTAAGTATGGTCATCTAATGCGCTCCTGTTCATTTTTCATTTATTATTTTTATGAATAGCATCCTGAGTGACCTGCAAATGGTCCAAAAATCCCAACCCGTAGCAAAGACAGAATTATACTTCATTATAATCCTAAATTTTGGCTTGAAGAGACCTTGGATGTTCAGTTAAGAAGTCTTTGTGCTTACAGCTCATTTTAAAGCTTCTCTTATCTACTGCAAAGGCTGAACTTTATCCTTGAGATACTTTTAGAGCTGTATTGTCTTACCTCAGGAGAACAAAACAACCTGGACATTACTGGCACTCCCTTGCATCTCCTGGTAACAAATCCAGGGGACGAGCTGTTTCCACATAGTTTCTCAGAATAGATGGTGTTAGAATAACTTCAGAAGCCTTATAAACTCAAGCTGTCGCTATCATTTCGGATCACTTTTAACTGGGCGCTGTTCTTGGTGCTTTTCCGAAGGGCTCGGTAAGCTGCAGCACACAGAGATAGTTTTTGGTCCTCTGTACGTACCTGTGCAAACCACTGCTCTCCTAGGCTGCTCCCCTCTGCAGAAGGTCAGGATCTGGCCCACCATGCATGTTCCCATCTGTAATTCTTACTGGTGCTTAAACCCACCCTGGACACAGCCAGCATGTGCTGTGGATATTCCTGGTGATGTTTTTTTTTTTATTTTTTAAGGAAATGCTGATTGGAAAGTTTTCATTCCTGATTGGAAAGTTTTCATTCCTAATGGGATTTGCAGATGGTCGGTGCTCGCAGCTGCAGGGTGTCATCGTGGCGGGAGAGGGCACATCTGGCAGCAGTGACCCCACAAGTGCTGCAGGTTGCAGACCTGTCTGCACACGGGGGAATAGTAGGATTTGGGAGGGGGGTTAGAGGAATATTCTGGGACATTGCAGGAGTCTGTGGTGGGAAGGGTAAGGCTGGTGGTTCTGGATGCATTGGGTACTGTGTGCAGGGCTGGGGCAGGTCAGGTGTTAGGTGCAGACATACTGATGGTTCAAACTTTCAAAGCTTTTTGAGATCAGCATGGGTATAAAATACCCTATAGATGAAAGGCCTGCAAGCTTTATCTCCTTCTCTTCTGCTGAGCCCAACAGCATGTGTAAAATTCGCTTCAGTGGTTAGAACATCTGCTGTTAAAAGTGATGCTTAATATATTTGGCTTCCATTTCCAGTCATTGATTCTTTTTATCTTTTTCTGCCTAATTAAGAACCTTTTAGTACCTGATATTGTTTCCCCTGAATGTGCTGCTATATCGTAATCAAGTCACTTCTTAATCTTCTCTTTGATAAATGAAAAAGATCAACCTCTGTAATTCTCTCATTTCAGACATTTTCTGCATCCTTAGAATCACGTTTTACAGATCCGGTCTATATCTCATGCAGTGTTTTACTAATCTCCTTAAAATGTCGGTGTGGAATCGGTGAGTGCTCTGGAAGGAGTGAGCCACCTCCTCACTCCCACCTTCAGCTCCAGGCTTCCCACCAGGAGCGAGCACAGGTTTGCCAGGCAGCGGAGACCCATCTTCATCAATATTTAGTATTTTACCAGAATCTACTCTGTGTTACCAGTGTTAGCCATAGTGAGATGAAGACTTTACTAGAGAGATACCTAACTAGCGGTGAATCCAGCGGTGAGATCAGCCAGCTAACTAGTCCAAAACCCATTTAGCATGTTCACCATTCATATTTTATAGTGCCTTTTTTTTTTTTTTGTCAGCATGTCACACATTACTAGGTCAAAACACCTTTTGGACATCAAGGATGTTGCTTCTGTGCATTACTAATATCAAATGGCAGAGAATAAAATCGTGTTTGCTGGCCATGACCTATTTTTCCAAAACCCGTGTTGACTGGCATATATGCGGGCCCTTCAGTTCTCTGCTGTGTGCATCCAGTGCCGTCTGTCTGTCTGTCTTGGACAGATGTCTGGCTAGCTGTCCCTTTCAGGCCATACCTTTCCCTCTTTGGATATTCAAGCAGAAGACTCTTCCAGCCTTCTAAAACTGCCTCTTAAAAATGAACATCAGCATGCAGCAGTTTTCTTATCTTTTTTAGATGTCTTGGATACAAAATTATTCAGACCTGCCAAATTTAAATATCTACTGGTAGATGGTGTTGAATGTTCTTCTCAATTGCTAATAACTTGGAAATGCTTCATCCTCATAATGAGTGTTATCCTGCTTCTTCCCAAATGTTCGATGACAGTAATTACAGCACGTCTGCCATAGCTGTCTCATTAACAGCTTTACCATCTCCACCCAGAGGTGGGCCCCTGTCTTTTCTAGGATGGCCTTTGTCCCTAGTACCCTCAGATCAATCCTTCCTGCCACTTCTGAAAAGACTTCTTCCTGAAGCTCCTTTGTTTTCATACAGTATAAGCACTTCTCAGCTTCTTGGTAGATGTTGATGTGCTGAGCTCTGATATTTGCTGATTTTATATTTCTTATGGAGCCTTCCATTTTGCACAGCAGCCACCTTCACTTTTAGCTGGCCTCATTTGCTCTTCATTGAAACATCAGCTTGATTTCAGAGCTATCAGCTACATCGCCATTTTCTTTGTATTTTCCAGTATTTCCCCTGGTCACATTTCCTGGGGTGAAGGAGATTAGCATGGCCAGTCTCACATTAGTCAAGAGGGTGCTGGTTTACCTCCCTGTGTTTTAGGGTTTAACAATGACTTCAGCATTCCCCCAAGGTGGGCCGGAACTAAAGTTTTCAATAACGTTGGGTTTTTCCTCTTCTCTCTGATAGATGTTTCATTCTGCTAGTTACCAGACTGTTAGCAGTGATGAAGAATTAGTAGGATAAATTACTCTTCTCATTGTTCCTCCTTATTTCTCTACTATTTTCTGAGCATCTTCCCCAACATGATGAGTCTGCAGGCAAGCAGAGTATTTAACGGATGGTGATGCAGTCCACTGTTTCATCTGTTTCTGTGTTATATTTGCCCAGATCTCCACCAAATCAAAACTTTCAGGGGTTGGATGAGTAAAGATTTACCCCCAGGCTTTTCTATCCCCCTTCCTTTTTCTTGCAGGAAGGATCTTTGGCAAGATGACTTGGCTCTTCCTCTTTAGTATCTTCCCTCCAGGATCGTTTAAGCTGTCTTTGATCTGTGTAATCCACACATTGTGTCATTGGTTGCATCAGTAGAGGCCAGTCAGGCAATTCGAGATAATCCCAACTAAATTTACATTTCAAATGCTTGCTCTGGGAGCTCGATGCCCCACTGTATTCCCTGCAGCTTTCTCCTGCTCCCCAGGACAGATGTTACTCAGCAGTTGCTCACCAAGGCACCGAGAGTAGTTGGATGGTTCATACCCCATCTGAAAGCCCCCTGGTATTTTTCTGTCTCAGTTGCATAAACCATTTTTTTGTGTGTGTGGACAGTGCAAAAGTGCTGGTGATCATGTTGTTCCTCAGCCCTGAGCTCAGGAAGTTCCTGGTGGGTTTGTCCGTGAGCTCTATGCAGCCTGCATGGCCGTGAGATACAGGGCAGTACCTCCTAGTGCTTGGGGAGCAGTTCTACACAAACCTTGGCCAGGGGCAAAGTGGGCCCTGTGCGTGGTGCAGGCAGGGTGTGAACGAGCAAAGCTGGAGCTGTGAGCTGTTCAGTATTCACCAGCAGCACTTGCTTCTTGTTAAAGCTGCCAGACAGTCACGAGCAATCAAGTGAATTCCATCAATATTTTGTTTGATTGTTTGAAAGTTTATGCGGGAGAGTGGTAAAGTATTTTTCCTGTTCCAGAAAATAAGCTAAATCTTGTGCCAGGCTGTAATAAATACAGATTATACAAAACCAGGAGCGTGGAACATGTCTTTTGACGTGGAACTTGTGGTCATGATCCCTTAAAATCTAGATGCAAACAGCCCTGACGCAGGTGTAGGAGTGTCTCCTCTTCCCCGATTTCTACCTCGCTGGAGGATCGTAAAGTGCGGATAAGGAGATTATGCGGGGAGGGGGGGAAGATTTGCATTTCTTGGATACTGGGAACTTTGCGGGGAGAGAAAACCTGAATAGAAAGGATTGGTTCTCCCTTAATCGGAGCTGATGGGGATGGCGGACAAAGCTGATGGGATCTGGGGAGTCGCTTTCCTGAAATAGAATAGTGTGAAGAAATTCCAGGGGGTGTGAAAGCAAAAATAGATTGCAAAATACTAAATAACAAGACCAAGTGCTATGTCCTGCACTTGGGTTGCAACAGCCTCCTGCAGTGCTCCAGGCTCGGGGCAGAGTGACTGGAAGCTGCCCAGTGGGGATTAAGCTGAGCCTTAGTGGTTCATCCCAGAACACTGGGATGAGGAGACAGCTCCTGAAATGATGGAAGGTGGGAAAATCTGCAGCTCATGCAGTGTGTGCTGGACATGCAGCCCCAGGAGAGCACAGGGGCTGGGAGCTGTCAGGTGCTCTGTGTGCAGCAGCCCATGCCAGGCTCTGGTTCCACTCATCTTGGATGCTGCTCCAGTTTTTGGGAATGCTGTGCTCCTTTTTGCCACCTTAGTTCCTGATGTCAGAGAAAGCTTTTGCAGGCAAACTCTGTTGTCCTGCTGACTGTGCTATACATTTATATTTGCACTGCTGCTGAGCATTCTGGGGATTCCTCATACGGGAAAGCTCACAGCTTTCAAACGGCCTCTTTAATTAGTTTAATTCAGACATTAACATGTTGCAAGAAATGTCTCTTGAGGGAGGAAGTCTTTCTTAGCTAGGGAGCATTATATTTTTGCATCCAAAAGTTTGTTGTGGCAAGTGACTGCTATTAACTGTTGCCTGCCCAGCAGTGCAGGCACACAGTGTGAGTAGGACCTACTCCCTGATGTCCTGCAATGCCCAAACTTTGGGGTGTGATATCACAACCACCGCACTGATTCCAGAAAAGCCATGTGTACTGGCCCTGGGGAAGCATTGGGCATGTCACTATGGTACCCATTGGCAGTAGGCAGCATGCTGGCACTGGGGAGCATTGCAATTTTATGTGTGCATTATGGCAGCATCCCTCTGAAGATCTGCACTGGACCCCCTGCCAGCCCTCTGCTCCTCTCTGAGGGGTGCTGGCTGATTCTCTGCTAGCTCTGGTCACCAAGCACGAGGAAAAAAAATATGCTTTAGGGAGGTGGTGGGCCAGGAGCTCTCAGAAAGGCTCCTCTTCCCCTGGGAGAGGCACAAAATGCACTGCCAGCAGGCAGAGCCTCATGGCTAGCAGGAGCTTTCCAGCAGAAACCTTGGAAGCAAACCCACTGCTAATTAAAGCTTGTTTTCACACCAATGTGTCGTGCTGTGGGTACCTGTGACAGATGGGGTCTGTTTGCCCTGTCAACAGGAGGCTTTTCATGCAGAATATGGTACCAAAATGGTTTTCAGGGGTTCATGGCTTGTTCCTATAGCTATATAGGATTTGTTTAGGGGAACCTAAGGGTGCGCTGGGGCTGCAGCCTGCCCGGCACTCACTGCTAGTGTCTTCTCCTTGTCTTGCAGGTAAAAGAATGGTTGTGCTTGAACTGCCAGATGCAGCGAGCGCTGGGGATGGATATGACCACTGCTCCTCGCTCTAAGAGCCAGCAGCAGCTGCACTCTCCTTCACCGTCCCCCTCCCACTCTCCAGCCAAGCACCCACCGCCCCTGGCTGCAGATAAGTCTCAGCCAGCCACCCGCACCCTGCCACCTGAGCAACCCAAACCTCAACCCACAACTCCACAGAGGGAACCGCATGGCCAAGGCCAGCCAAAACCTCAGGAAGTGGCCAGGTCCTCCCCACAGCATCAGCAAGCCAAGCCTTCATCTTCTGAGCAGAGAAAGATGATGGGAGACACAGGGGTGAAGCCAGCTGCTCCAGCCCCTGGTGCTGGAGCACAAGAACAGCCCCAGGAGGGGCTCACAGGGAAGCTCTTCGGCTTTGGGGCATCCCTCCTGACCCAGGCGAGCACGCTCATGTCAGTTCAGCCAGAGGTTCCCCCTCCAAGCCAGGGGTCTCCTGGCAAAGTGCCTCCAAAAATCGTCTTCAGTGATGCCAGCAAAGAAGCTGGTCCCAAAGCCCCAGGGGCACAGGGCCGTGCTGGTGCTGCACCAACCGTGAAGCCAGGCAAGCTGGAGCAGGGCGTCAAGCCAAAGGAAGTGCCGAAAGCAAGGGTGTCCTGCCCCCTCTGCAAGGCGGAGATCAACGTTGGCTCCAGCGAGCCCCCCAACTACAACACCTGCACAACCTGCCAGCAGCAGGTCTGCAACATGTGCGGCTTCAACCCCACGCCTCATCTGGTGGAGGTAAGAGGGCTGGTGGGGGTGGGCGTTTTCTATTCTAAGGGTCAGTGCTCTCTCTTGGCTTAAAGTGGAGAAAAGATAGTGTCACTTCCTTCAAAGGTTTAAAGAAGCCTTTAAGAAGCTGCTGAAGCCAAGTCCCTCCTGGGAAAAGCCCCAGGGCTGGACAACATGGTCCTCCACCTCTTGACAGAGATGTGGATTTCATATGTCTACATTGATTTCATGCTGGTTTCCCACAAGGAGCGGATCAGAGAGTGGCTATTGTTCAGGGTACCCCCAACAGTGCACACTGCTCCCCAAAGGTGAGAAATTAGAAACAGATCATGCAGATACTAGAGTCACCAACAAGCATCCTCCTCCTGCTGCTGTGGATGGATGCCTTGTCCAGGCCTGGGATGGGGCTGGTGAAGGATATTCTGTAGCTCCTGCTTCCTCAGATAGTGGGGGGGGGGAAAGTGGCAGGACCTCAGCAAGAGGATTTCATATCAGCTGAGGGTATGCAGTGCCCATTGGAATTTGCTGTCCCCTCCAGATGGCTCTGTTGTGCCTGGGTGCAGGGTAGGGGAATGGGCTGAGCACAGAATGCTATCTTCAATGCTGTCTGGATGTGAATTGGCTGGTTGTCTGCTGAGATGGCGTGCAAGGAGAGAATGGAGGTTGAGGTGGTCTGAGGTCCACAGTCTCTCCAGCTGCAGTCCAGGAGATCTCTGGATTGCTTGGATGCCTGCTCAGATCATCTTCTCAAGCACCAAAAAAGGCACCTTAAACAATTCTAGCCACCAGTGCCTGGAGAGGAGAGTGGTGCAACTGGGGGTCAATTGAAGCATCCTCCTACCCCTTGCACCTTGTCAGCTATGGAGGGAGATCTTCCAGACCCTTAGAGAAGGTCTTTATTAAAGTCTAGATCCTCATCCCCTCCTTTAAAGGTGATTCGAGACCCTTGTGAGAGGAGGCCCAGCACTTTCTTCTGGGAGTGCTGCATCTCGCAGCCAGCAAGACGCAAAACTGGTATCATTAGCACATGGAAAAGTTAATGGGACCTAGAAATGCCCAGAAGTAGGATCGCTAATTTTGGCTTCGTTCTGTAGCAGATAATTACATTTTATGTCCCTAGCGCCTCCCTGCAATTTCAATTACACACAGTAATTTTCTTCTCTTTGTGAAGCTGCTGCTGTTCACGGTCAGGATGGTGGTGGAGGAGACTTGCTTTCCCAGCATGGTGGAGGTGTAAACCTATCAGATGGCCGTCTCCTTATACATAATGTGGTTCTCAACTGAAATGCTCTGCTTGTTGCTCCTCCCACTGCTTCCTTTCTACCTTGAGTGCTTGGGCAAGAAAAGAAGGTATTCAGACCCTTGGGCAGGGCTGAAGCCTCTTGTTGGTGTGCCTTTGGACAATGATGTGTTTCCAGGCTTCATAAAGTATGTGGGTTGGTGCAATGGCTTTAATGTGCTCTCTTTGGCACCTGTCTGTTAATTAATTAATTAGAGAATTAATTTGGGATTGGGTTGTATATACCTATAACGTGGTGCGCTCTGCAGGAATCGTGGAAAGGTGACCTCTCCCCAGCGCTTGTCTCCAGTGTTGCTGGTTGACACTTGGGATTAAATTTCAGGTTTTGAAGCCCTCAGCTCTTGAGTCAATGCCCTCAGACACCCTTGGTAAACATACCCTTGCACGTATGTCCATCTTAGTGTTTCCTGCTGCAACTCAGCACTGCGATACCAATGTTCTTTCACAGAGCTAAGACCCATAGTGAGGTCCCACCTGGGCTTTGTGGTGCCTTAGGGTTTGTTTCCCATTACACAGAATCATTATCCGGCTCAGAATGAATGGGTTGGTTTATGCGATATATTTTTTTTAAATGTTGAGGAATAAATGTAATACTTGGGCTGGGGATGTTCTTAACAAAAACTTTCTGAGAAAAGGAAAGTGTTGCAAGATCTGTTAATGCAGTTGGGCTTTAGGCTTGCTTGGTCTTCTGAGAAAATTGCTCTGTGGTCTGATCCTCTTTATGCCTGCAGCATGAACAAGTCACAAGCCCCAAGATTCACACAAATTACCCAAACTTGCTCTTTGAAGTAGTGAGGCTTGATCCATTAATTGCTTTATGAATTAGGACCTTGAGTGTAAGATGCCCTTGGAAACTGTGTGAAAGCTAATGAGATTTGTGCCCGGCTTTTTTAGGTGAAGAGGAGCACTAGGTGACATGGGCAGCACCCTCTGTACATACTGCCAGGGCAAATCCTCACCCCTGGCTTCAAATGGCCTGAGTCCTGTGGGGGGAGGGAGGGAGCATGGACCACAGTGGCCTGGGTTTTGGAGGAAGGATGGAGTATTGCAGCAAAGCAGTGCTATAAGAATATGTTTCCTGCAAATGAAGTTGTATCATCACTGCGGGCAGTCGAGGCTTTGTCAGTGGGCTGTGGGGGATTACAGTTTCATAGCAAAACTGTGTAACCATCTTGGGAGGGAAAAAAAATTGTAAATAATATTTGCATCCTTGTACAGGACCAGCATTTTTTCTAACTAAGTCATCTCCAGTGCCAGGGAGGCACTGATGGACTTGGGCTGAGGGAGGCTGCTATCCCTGTATCAGTGCAGGCTGTCACGGCTCAGTGGGAAGCATCACTCAAACTGGTACTGTCTGGGAGGCTGGATGACCCCAGTAGTATGATGGGAGCCAGAGGGCACACTGGCAGCACCGCTTCCCTGGCGACACCGGCTCATCGGTGGCATCACGCATAATGCTGAGGGCCAAGAGCATCCTAACACCCAGTAACCCTAGTGCTTTTAGCACATGCTGACTTCCAAATTCATTGCAGCTGTCGAGGAATGGTCCCTGCAAGTGACTGAGGTGGATCTTGGAGGGAGCATGTGGCCAGAGCAGATTTTTGGGGAGGGGGACAGGGAGATATGGAGGATCTGCATTAGAGAGACCCCATGAAATATACTAGCCTGCCCATGGAGGTGAGACTGTGTTAGGCTGTTGCATGCTGCTGGAAGCAGATCTGCTGTGTGTTGGTATGTGTTTCGGCCTTGTGGACGGGTGACCAGTGGGACATGACAGGTCCCAACTAGCTGGACACATAGTCAACATTGTGGAGGCAACTGGTCAAACCTCTGGGCTGCTTTCAGCGGTGGGGAGGTGTGGGGCAGGTGTTGCTGACTGACAATGGCTGTTATGAAATGGGGAGAAGAAAATGGAGAATGAAATTCAGGAAGCAGGGAAGGCTTTTGACCCTCTCTGCAGCCCCCTAAAACTTCTGATTTCCCTGGAAAGATGTGTTATATTTACCCATGGTATTTTCATCCCCATCCCACTCCTGATCTAAAGATGGAGTCAGAGGCTTCAGGTCCTTGTCGTCCCCTCCCACCCTCTGCAGCTGCCTGGGGAGGTATCCAAGGAGCTGCCTCCTCCCCAGCGCTTCATTCATCTGAGTGCACTCAAACTACAAAAAGAGAATAAAATACTAAAAGTGCTTTTTTTTCTGTGGACTCACCGGCTGAGTTGTGTGGGTGCCAAGCCACCAAAAGAAAAGGGTGACTTGCACTCCACTTGTTGTCTTTGCACTGCCATGTGCTGAGTGCTCATGTAGTCTGATCCAGGTGAAGGTTGCTCCAAGAGCATCCTGCCTGTGAGCACCACCCCAATGCCTCCAGAGCTCTCATGAGGTCCATCAGAAGGCCTGGCTTTTCTTTGACCCTGGGTCTTGCAGGGCACGGTCAGAAGATGACGGTGAGGACTGGGAGCCTAGGGCACATGCAGAGTTCAGGTACAAGCATGGCATTTTGGCAGCACATCTCAGGAGAAGTGTGTGGGCTGTGGGGGTCTGTGGCTCTGGAAGCTCTGGGTGACCAGCAGAGAGAGGAAGCCCAAAATTGTGCCTGTCCTGCTATTCTTTTGCTTGCTTATCATGATACACCTTACCCAACTTTAAATAAGTTGTTTATGTGAATTACCAGAAGTACAGGTGCCTGGAGCTTCCTCCCACCTCATCACACCTCCTCCAGGAGCTGGCTTCTGGCAACAGCACCATGAGCTGTTCCCACCAAGTCAGAGCTGCAGCTTTGGGGCTCTCCCAAATTCACTTCAGCCTCAGCCTGGTGACACGCAGGCATGGAAAGAGGTTTCTGTTGAAGGAAGAGCGAGTCCTTGGCCATTTCACTTGCGATTGAAGAAATCACGCCTGTTTATGTCAGAGTCTGTTCAGGGAGCAAGTGGTCTGTCAAGAGCTGGCTTGCAGCGTGATTGCCCTGCTCTTGCACGATGTTCTCCCAGTAACCCTGGCTGACCCCAGTTGGCTCCAGGGGTTTTGTATTAAGGAACAAATGAACTATGCATGTTGTGTTACTAAATAAACATGGCAGGATGCCCCTTTGCCTAATTAACCAGCCTGAAACAAGAGCAGTGACAAGTTCTGTTGGAGAATGCTGCTGATCCTGTGTTGCAGGCCACGACCTCCAACAGGTGCCATTTTTTCAGGAGGGTCCTTTTACTGATTTGTGGTACTTGCCACATGACATCCAGACCCTAAAATGGCATTTGTTTGCTTGCTTTCCCTGTGCATTATAAAAAGCATAATTTTTTCGTAACACTTGTGTTGCCATGGGCATGATGCTGCGTCTCTCTGGTCTCAGCAGTCAATACTGTTAGGTTCTGTATTGTTGTAGAATCATAGAATGGTTTGGGTTGGAAGGGACCTTTAAAGGCCATCTAGTCCAACCCCCCATCAATGGAGCAGGGACATCTGCAACTAGAGCAGGTTGCTCAGATCCCTGTCCAACCTAACCTGGCATAGTTCCAGGGATGGGGAATTGACCACCTCTCTAGCCAACCTGGGACAGGGTCTCACTACCCTCAGCGTAAAATATTTATTCTTTTTCCCTGGTCTAAATCTCCCTCTTTTATTTTAAACCTACCACGCCTTGTCCTCTCACAACAAGCCCGGCTAAAAAGTCTGTCCCTGTCTTTCTAACAGACCCCTCTATGTACTGAAAGGCCACGATAAGGTCTTCCCAGATCCTTCTCTTCTCCAGGATGGACAACCCCAACACTCACCTGCATCATCCTGGATGTGATACCACAAGTCAAAAAGATGCAAGAGCAGCATTTCCTTGAGTCCTTTGTGGGACATGTTCCCCTTCTGCTGCTCCCTTTGTACCTAAAAAAGAGCCCATTCACATGGATTTCCTGCAGAGAGCTTGTGAATCACATACCTGTTCCAGAAAGCCCTGGGCCTCTCTTTCTATCACACTCCAAGATCTGCTGGGTGAAATTGGGCCCTGAGCAGAACAGCTCCCCAGGGTATGATGCTGTAGGTTCAAGATGCTGATGCCAAGGGTGGGGCCAAGCCTGTGCTACTTGCAGATGCCACTGCAGCCGCTCCTGTGCTTGGCTGCCAGGAGGAATGCCTGCGAGAAAGGGACTTCAATTAGATGGGAAAATTCCACGAGATCGGCTGTTGTGCAGAACAGGGCGCTGCTGCCGGCAGCTAAAGGATGGCTTAGAGAAGGGAGGATGAGAAGGAGAGGTTTTGTGCCAGAGTTGTATTGGTGTCAGCACACAGATTTCACCAGAAGAGGAAAAAAGTGAGAAAGGAGGAGTGTCCAGCTTCTGCCTCACCTGTCCATGCTGTAGGTGGGAGCCAGCCCCCGTAAACCCATGTTCAGCTCTGGTGTGCCATTGCCTTCCTGCCCTCTTCCTCAGCATCTGTGCTTTCGCTGGCAGTGTAATTAACTGGTACCTCCTGGCCAAAGAGGATTAGCTGGGTTAAGAGAGTGCCTCCAGCTCAGCACTGTCCTGGGGTGGAAATCCTGGTCTGGTGTCTGGGGCCACGCACTGCTCCTGGACACCCTCGGCAGCTTCTTCCTGGAGTAAAAGCAGGATAGAGGTGCCTTAAGAAACACCTGCCTACTGCCCTCCCGTGTGTGGGCAGTGCCTGTGGTGGGGATTCAGCAGCTCACTGCCCTGGAGAACTCTGCGTCCTTCCTCTGCATGATGCTCTACATGTGAAACCCTTCCTGGAGAACTGCCTGCTTGTGTACGGTGGTGGGGTGGGTGGGTGGGTGATGTGGGGGGGTTGGGGGGATTTGGGAACAGCTTTCAGGGGAACAGTTTGGATTGAAGGAGGGAGCTCCAGAGGGTGTTAATTCTGAAAGCAAATATACTATGACAATGG
>JAAGNO010018206.1:61795-86596 GCA_033439905.1 Ceryle rudis
TCTGGCCTCCCGAGCTCAAGAGAGACAAGGAGCAACTGGAGAAAGTCCAACAGAGTCTATGGAGATGTTGAAGGGACTGAAGCACCTCTGTGCCGAGGAAAGGATGAGAGTCCTGTGGCAGTTTAGCTGGAGAAGACTGAGAGGGGATCTGATCAATGCTCATCAATAGTGAGGGGATGGGGCCAGACTCTTTTAAGTGGTGCCCAGTGACAAGACAAGGGGCAACATGCACAAACTAGAACCCAGGGAGTTCCACCTAAACATAAGGAGAAACTCCCCTCCTGTGAGGGTGCTGGAGCCCTGGCACAAGCTGCCCAGAGAGGTTGTGGAGTCTCCTCTGGACCGATTCCAGACCTGCCTGGATGTGATCCTGGGAACCTGCTTTAGCAGGGGGTTTGGATGAGATGATCTCAAGAGTCCCTTCCAACCCCATCATTCTGTGGTTCTATAAAGTCCAGTGTCCTGTGAAACAGGACCTTTCTTTTGAAAGGAAAGCCTTGTCTAGCTTGTATTGTGGGGGAATTGGGGTTCTGCACTGTCACGGTGGCCCGGACTCAACAGAGCTCTGGTGCAGCATGCCCTACACTCCTCTCGCTGGGGGATGTGGGCGGCAGCAAGGAGCGAGTAACATTAGCCAGGGCACTTCAGCCTTTTATTTGAAAAAACAGAACCTCACAGCATGTTAAAAGCCACAGAGCTGAATGGACCAGGGGGTGCAGCAAATGGCTGTCTGCCTCCTCCTCCTCCTGGCCTAGTTCTGGACTGATGAGCTGGGGAAGGTGGATGGTATAAGCCTGCACCAAAAAAGAAATGCAAAAGCTCAATAGAAACTGAAAGCAAGCTCACTCTTTGAAGCACAGGCTCTGAGCCTGTGCAGGTTTCTGAATGGAGACTTTGAGTGATGTTTCATTCTTACATTACCTGGGCTGATTTTGAGTCTTGGTGGTGCACCTATTAGCACAGCCCATGGCCACCTCACTGCCCTCTGAGTTTCAGCTGTCCTCACCTCTCAGGGCAGGAATCGCTCTTAATGAACAGGGAACTGAGTCGTGGAGGGACAAATGCTGCCTTCTGAGTGATTTTACAGACACAGGGGTCAGGAACTGGCTGGAAGCACATGATTAAACACCTTTTTAGTTGACTTTTGCTACCTAGTTGAAAGGGAGACATTTCATGGGGTGGTTTGATTTCTGGAGATGTGAGATTGCTGCAGAAGCTGAGTTCCCCCATGGCAGCCCAGGGCAGGGGCTGGTTGGCAAAACCCCAGATGATAAAACTGTATTATTGTCATTATTTATTTATACTTATTTTCTCCCAAAGGAAATTCTTGGGATGACTTCTGCAGAACCACATCCCAGTGTCCAAAAGAGTTGGGTACCAAACTTACAGGCGCTTTGACCCCGCTGAGGGGTTCATCTGCCTCTTCATCTGCTTAAAAGCCCTTCCACACCTGTCACTGTGATGTCCAAGCCCCTTGTTCTCATGGACCCCGGCTTCCTCCACACGCTTTTATTCACAGAGCAGAAGAGGGAAAGACACGTCCCTGCATTTTTTACTCCCTGTTTGTTTCCCAGCTCTCAGTGAACCTGTTCCATGCAGAACATTATCTCTGCCCCTGCCATTTACACTGAAACAGTTTTATTTTCTTACATGTCCCTTTTATTTTTGCTATTAAGTGTGCCCATGTGCTCCACTGGGCAGTCTGAAAGGCATGCTGTGGCTTCCTAGAGGCTGATACGGGATTTTTTACGAAGCCTTATGCTTCCATAGTCTCATTTTTCACCTAAGGCTGTGAACCAGCTCTTTGCGAATAATTGGAGGTACAGGAAGAATTAGCAAGGAGGTGCAGTTATTAACATAACTGATAGTAATTATAAGCCAAGGCATTATTTTAGATGCTCATGCCTGATCCTGTAACAATTGTGCTCTTTTCCATCTTTGATTTTTATCCCGTTTCTGCTCCTGTGAACAGGTGGAAAGGTTTGTCCAGCTCTTGGGCTGCTGTGTGTTGAAGTGTTCGGTGATGTCCAAGCTAGTGCCCATTATCCTTTTCTCCTTAATTCAGCTAGATATGGCTGTAGCTGGGAAATGTCTCCATCTCCCAACACAGGTATGGAGGGAATGCCAACACCTCTCCCTGTCCTGTGCCCCCTCCAATCACCTCCAGTGTCAGGGGGTAATGAGAGGGGTGCTGCCTGCAAGTGGCATCAGCATGGCTGCTCTGCCACCTAGTGAATTTGAATTTAAAATCCCCCCAATTTTGAAAGTGATCCTAGCCAGGCATGAGAAATGGGACACAAAATGGAAGGTTAAAGAGCCATGGCTTTGCCATACCCTCAGGAGCCTCCTTCCCACAGTGAGTGGGAGATGACGTGCCTGCCCTCTCGGGAAAGGACATACAAAATCATTTCTTTTTTTGTACTTTGTGAAGAGTTTCTAAATATGTTGCTTGAAATGGCACCTAGAGAAGTGAGATCATCTGGAAAGTGTGTAAAATGAACAATTGCAAGTAAGCAACCCATTAAAGGGAGCACTGTCACCTTCTCTCTGTGTCACACAGTCCTCCTTTTGGGTAGGTAAAAGGTTATTTGGAAACAAAGTGGTGGTTGGCTTATGTTCCTGGTGTGATCCAAAGCTGCCTTCTCTTTCTGGTGCAGTCACAGCCAAACTCGGGCACTCTATCCCTGCGAGCACCTGCCTGCAGCTGGGAGCTGGAATTCCCAGCTAGGGTAATGCCAGGGAGCTGAGAGCAAAATGTACCCCTGCCTCCACTTCAGGCACCCAGGGAAGCAGGAGCTCGTGAAGCACAGCCTGGGGAGCCTCTTGCACCAGGGGAAGGGAATATGAAAATAATTGCCTAACTGCTTTGTGCGGCAGAGAGAAATTGGCTGGGGGTGGGCAGAGGTGTAGCCCAGTGCTCAACTTGCTGCCTGGAAGAAATGATTTTTCCTTCTGAGGCTGTTCCTGGAGCTGGTATTAAAAGCTGTTTAGGAGCTCCTGGAAATGATCCCCCAACAAATGAAAGCATTTCAGCTAATTAAGAACCTGATGCGAAAGCCCCAGGTAATACTTTGCAACTTAAACAACTTTCTGGGGTGTTTGAAAGAGAAACAATTTTAAAGACGCAGCTGCTGGAGTTGTATTTTCTGCACTGGAGGGTGAGGCAGAGGCTGAGATCCAGGAGGACGTGGCTGTGGTTACTGTGGGCTCCCCTTCCCTGCCCTACAGTGCTTTATCCTCCCGGTTACAGTGAATGTGGAACTGGGAGAAGGGGACATAGGGAGACTCAGGCTTCATGGCTTTCCTCAGGTCCAACATGGATGACATCTGCCTTGCAAAGCCTTTGGCACCGTCTCCCCAAGCATCCTGGTAGTCAGGCTGGTGGGATACAGTTTCTGGGGTGCACAGGGTCTATGCTACCCAGCACCGAGCTGCACAGGGCAGGGAGGGGATAAACCATCTTCTGGGGACTCACACTGCTGGACTGGTTCCCATGTGCTGCTGTAGTTGTCCTCAGCTCTGCAGGATCTCAGAGCAGAGAAAAAAATGGGGCTCTCCAGAGCATCCTCGGCATCTCAGGCAGGAAAGATCCTGAGTGGTGGCCTTAGGAGATGTTTGGGCTCAGTTGTGCAGAAACCCGCGGTGGCACTGGGGAAGGGAATGGTCCCAGCTCACCCCAGCCCCACAGGCAGGAGATGGTGGAACCAAGGCACCTTCTTGCCAGGGCTGAAAGCCTCTGCAAGAGCTCTGCCTCCTTTTGCTGAGAATTATTTCAGTTCTGAGTTGATGCCAGCTGTCCTTGCCAAGCAGTATTTGGGAACCAGGGCAAGCTTCTCTCCATCTCTACTCTCTGTGGCTGTAGGTCCCCCACCAGTGAACCCCTGAGCTGCTTCAAAGCTCACCCTGGCTACTACCGTCAAAATGCACCAAACCCCCTCAGCAAAGCACAGGGCTTTATTTCAGAAACCTTCTCTTCACTTTTGCTTTGCCTCCTTATCTTCCTACTGCCATCTGCTCTGCCTGCTAAAAAAAGGCAGTGTACTGCAGGTGAGGTGCACTGCTCTCAGGGAGAGCCACACCACCCTGCCCAGGCTGCCCAATGGCTGGGTGTAACAGCTCAGCACATGGGGACCTTCCGCTGGGCATCTTCTGCCATGACCTAGGGGAAAGCGCTGCCACATATGGTAGGGTTTATCCCTGCTGTTTTCAGGTTTCTCTCTCCATGCTGATGGAGAAAGAGGAACCCACCAAGGGTGACTCCTTGCAAAGGTCTTAGCTTTTCCTTCTGGAAATACTTATCTCACACCTGAGGCAGATGATGACTTGCTGAGACCAGCTGCCTGTATTTCAGACAGTTAAATGAAATGAACATTTAAAGACCTTAAGTGAGAAAAAACCAAGTCCTTCGTGCCTGTCTAACCCTCAATGCTGTGTCCCATGCTCACCTTGCAGAGGAGTGACCATAGGAGAAAGGGCACAGGACCACCTTCACCACCCTCTTCCTTGACATGATGAAATATCTCAAAGGCAGATTTTCTGAGAGACCTCATTGCCCTGAGTTACTTGAAGCAACAAAATGCTGGAGCCTGGAGGAAGGGTTTGGGGAAAATGGAGACACCTTTGGGAGTGATAAGAGGGTTTTTTTAATTTAGAGATCTGCTTTGGGATCTTCAGATTGCATCTCTGAATGCATCACATTTTCCCATGCCACAGTTAGAAGCTTTTAGCCCTTCTTTGTGCCATGACTGGGAGATAACTAGCAGGCACTCTCTGATATCTCACACAAGTTTGGTTTGGGCTTTTTTTTTTTTTTTGTTAGAATATTTTCAGTTGTTTGGAGCAAAAAGCACCAGCTTCCTGAAGCAGAAAAACATTGACTTTGGTGGAATTTGGTCGACTCAGAGAACAAGTATTCTCAAAAACCCTTCATTTGGCGAAGAAATGAGGTATTGGGTTGGGAAACATGAACGTGGGTGTGAAGATAGGACCTTACAGCCTGAAAGCGTGAACATGAGTGTAAGGATAGAAGCTGTACTGTGGGTTCGCCCATGGCTCTGCAGGTCTGGGCTCTGTCCCAGCTGGGGCCTCATCCAGGCTCTGGAGTGGGACTGCCTGGGATGCGTGTGGCCAAGTGCCAGCCCAGTGCTCCCTGGCTCTCACCAGCTCAGGCGAGGGGGCTGCGGCAGCAGATCCTGCTGGCTGCTGGGAACGAACACCCGCGTTGCACCAAGAGGGCTCACTGATTGCAAGGGAGCTGTGAAATTCCCAGCTTTACATAATTCCCCGATTTACTAGGAGCTGTTAAGTATGACCAACAGTCATCTGTTTGCCAAGAGCAAGTAGGACATCAGGAAAAGAAGAGCAAATGAGAGCTAGGCAGCAATATTTTTAACAAATCTGGGGTTTTCTTTAGGCTGGAAGTCAGATGAGTGTTGCCAGCCTTCAGAGGAGAAGGTTTCTGCAGTGACCCCAAACTACCCTTAAAGTGGAGCTTCTTAAATTACTTAAATGATTTATACAAGGTGGTTCTTCCTGTGGCTTCAGGGAGCCAAGAGGTCCCACAGGCATCTGTCTATCTTTGCAAAAAGGGCAGCTGGGGAAGGAAATGCCTTCACAGATGCTTGTTAAACTGCGTAAATATTCAGTGGGGGGGTTGGGTGTTAAAAGCACCCTTTTTATGTGGACTTCACCATTTCATTTTGGTTTGGCTTCTTAGCTTCATTCTTGCTGCATTTACTTTTGAGATGGAAAATCACTCTTACACCCCCAGTACCTATAACCAGTTCCTTCCTTCCAGCTGCAGAGAGACCTGGCTCTGCTGGTGGGATCATCCATCCAGGTCAGGGTTCACCATCAAACCACCATGAGGCAGCTGGGAAGCTATGAGCTATTTTAAAAATCAGTTGCAGTTAAAATAAGGGGATTTTGAAAATAAGCTTAAGTTTTAAAATAAGTCTTGAAGATGATAAAAATCAGATGGGAGGACCCATCAAGACACATACCTCCTCTGCAGACAACTTGAGGGTTCCTCAAGCGTGCTCTTACAGCCCAGATTTTAGGCATTTTGGTGGAGTCAGGAGTTGCACAGGATGATCGCAACTGGTGAGGACAGGAAGATGATCTCCTGATGAGGAGGGCTGGGAGCTGGACCCAAGTGGGCGGGAGATGTTGGCCATGCTTTGCATGCTCCAGTTTTGCCATGGGCATCAGGTGAGGGGATGGGAGAGGGCGTGCTTGGAAAGATGCTGCTGTGTATAAATTTAGGGAGTAAAATGGCTCATCCATCTCCGTTGTAACAACCCATGTTTCTAGAACATTTCCCAGCCTTTTACTGTAATAGTTTATTGACCCGCACAGAAGCATGAAAGATTATGAGAGTTAATTTTTCAAGCTCATCACTTGATCTATTCCATAAAGGTAGTTCATTTAATTAAATTATTTCTGCTGCTGCAATCAGGACTCACAATCTTGAAGCCTGGAACAGGGTATATGGGCTTTTCTGAAGCAGCATTTATTTAATGGGGTCAAACATCATTGCCCACAGAAACCATAGTTTCTAGATCTCTAGGAACACACGTATTTGAGGACAAAAGTCCTGGTGGGGGCCATAGAAATAGAAACAGAACAGGATGGATGTGGTAGATGTCCCATTTATACCAGCGAGGTGGTAGATGCCCCATCCCTGGAAACATTCCAGGTCAAATTGAACAGTGCTCTGAGCAACCTGCTCTAATTGCTGACGTCCCTGCTCACTGCAGGGGGGTTGGACTAGATGACCTTTGGAGGTCCCTTCCAACCCAAACCATTCTGTGAAGGAAGAGAGGAAGGCAGAGGACTGAAATCAAGGGTCAGGGGTTACCAGAGATGTCTACCTGTGTCTATGCAGCACTGGCTGCTCTCCAGCCAAAGGTGAAGCCCTTGACCTTTGATGCTCTATTTCCCACGTGCTAAACAGCCCAGAGGTCACCTCCCACTCTGTGGCAGGGCCTTGGAGAGCTGAGGACAACTGTTAGCAGATGTATCCTCCAGTGGCGCATCTACCCAACACGCAATGGCCATGGGAAGGTGGATTTTGTAGATCTCATTGGTGGAGCCCTGAGTATCCTCAGCCACCTGCATGTGGTGTTTTTGGTCTCATATGATGTAGGGTTGTCTCTTGGGAAAATATTATAGTTATTTTTAAGGTTTTGAAAGCATTATATGACTGTGCAGGTACTGCACGACATCGCTTTGTCATGTCCTCAGCTTCCAAGCCATACCACTCTGCAACATGCTTTGGAAATGATCCATCAAGATCATGAAAGAGGTTCAAACACCATTTGCTGCTGCTAGACTGGTTTGGGGGTGAGAGGACTGGGGACTGAACAGCTCTTAATGGGAAGGAAACTGAAGCTCCTGAAGATGCAGATTTTCTTCTGGTTTGGAAGCAAGTGGCTGCTGCCTGATAGACACTTGGGGCTCTTTGCAATTTCAGAGAGCAATCAGACAGCTTGAATCCACTTTTATCAGATGCAGAAAATTACTTGTTGGATGGCTGGATATTTTAGTCAACACTGGTGCCTATGAAAAAACAGGGTTTTGATTAAATAAGACTTCTCTGATAAACTTAGCTTTTCTTGGATTTTCTTTCATTCTACTGGGAAAATGTGCAGCCTGTTCTATTTGTTTTCTGCAATAGTTTGGCCAGAGTTATTTACTGCAAACGTGAAATCTTCCATGTACAGGTTCAGGTGGTTCCTAAAGAGACGCGGTTACTGCATCAAATGTATGTACAAAAAAGCAGCTTGGCCACAAGCAACACCTCGCACCTGCATCGTGCTAGAGCACCAAAGGGAGTTAAGATCCGTGGTGACCTGGGGCCAGGCCCTGCTGGACCAAACATACGTCTCCTGGGTGTTACTGCAGGGTTATTATCATGCAGCTGGCATTTGGAGATCCTCCTGCTGCTGTTAACCTTGGCTGAGAAATACATCCTGATAATGGGGACCGTTAAAGATAAGGCCAGCTGGCAGGCTGATAAATCTTGTTAAGGAGTACTACATCATGGAGTAAATTACAATGCGTGGCTAGATCGATGCAGACAAAAATGAGCAATATATTACTTCTTTATCGGTCTGCGCCAGTGGGTTTTAGTGCTGGATGCAGAGATGAGACATGCTGTCAGCAGTGAGGCTTGCCAAGAAGGTGTGGCTTCTTGGCGGGTGCAGCCATGGCAGTGCTGGAGCAGGAACCTAGTGGGGTCTGTGGGACGGGTGCACTGGAAGGAACTGCTCTGTGTGTGGACAAGAGGGGACAGGGAGCTGGGACACAGTGGAGGACAAGAGCTGCATCCCTCTCTTCTGCGTGGTTAAATGATGGTCATCACAGTCTGGTCTGTAAGGACTATAAATGATCCAGACAGCTTTATAAACATCACGTTGGAGCCAAATGGGAAAATTGGAGCTTGTCTTCCTTGGGACAGCCATAGCTAATCTTTGAAAACCAGACCAAACCCTCTGCTGCTTTAATACCATTGGCTAGATTTTATTGTGAACAGAAAATCTTCTTAATTCTTCATCCTCTTGGATCCAGTCTCTTGGATCTGAGCTGGTAGTTAATTTAGCTTTTCTCTGAGATAGAACAGAGGGAAATAGTAAGGCTCAGTGAAAAGGAAAATGAAAAGCCTTTTCAGCATCTGAGACTTGCTCTCTTGTTTCTCCTATTTTTCTTACTTGTTGTGATTTTCTTTTTTCTTAAATATGCAGCACCACACTTATGTGTTTCCTTCCACAATGGCACCTTTGAGTGCTCAACCTGGATGTGCTGTTTCTCCCACTTCTTTGAAAAGATGCTGTGTCTTGAGTCTGCCCCTGGTGAGGGGCAGCTTTGTCTGCACCTGCTCACTGCAGAAGGGGACAGCGGGTAAGGGTCAAGGTAGCAGAAGATGCATGGTAGTAGCCAATGGCCAGGGAAAAATGGGAGACTATCCAGATTGGAAATAAACAGAGATAAATGAGTGTCAAAGCTGCTGCCCAGAGGTCATAACCATGTAAATAAAGGGTGTATTTTATCTGACCTAGGGGTGACCTGGTGCAGAAGGTAGCAGGTGAATTTGTTGGGTTGGAGTGAGGATGGGTATTTCTGGTGGTTGTGTCTGGCCCCAAAACCAGTCTTCACTTCTTCAAACAGTAAAGCAGAGGATGTCCCATGTTCTACCTAGGGGTGGTTGGCCTGTGTCTCACCTCCTCACCATCTTGAGGCAAACTGGCTTGTGTTCTTCTCCACTGCTATGGCCGTGCTGGGAGCTGGCTTCTCTGCTTCCTGCTCCTGATGGCAGCTGTTTGGTTGCTGGGTGTCTATGCTATTGCAGAAGCGTGGCAGTGACTCTGATGCTCAGCAGGCCATTCCCAGAGTGATGGATGCTCTCTTGCAACCCTGGGAGTTGGTCCTGTGGCTTTTAGACAAGCCAAAAGCATCAAAGTGGTCTCTTCAATATCCTACTGATTTTTTAAAATGTGTGGTTTTTTGGTTTTGTTTTTGTGGGTTTTTTGTTTTTTAATCTTGTGAACTGGAAGGAAATATGTTGAGTGGGGATGGATGTCTATATATATTCTGCAAAAGCACTGGTTTCCAAATTTTGGACAGCTGTGTACCCTTTTTTAGCAGCCCCTTCACACAGCCCACACAGCACCCAGGCTCTTGCAATCACACTCGTTTGGAAATACGCTTCCTTGATTGCAAAATAGTTTCAATCCTTCAACTTAGAAGCACCAGCTGAAAAGATTTTTTTTTCTTTTTTTCTTTTTTTCTTTTTTTTTTTAAGTGCCAGAAATACAGGAGGTGCTTCCTGCTGCAGCAGCTGCCCTAATTTTTGAGATGGTGGAAGATGGGCTGTGATGAGCTGGGGGAGCCTGGCTTGTGGCTGTGGCTGCACAAGGATGCAGGTGCTGAGATGCTCTGGAGGTGGCTCTGGTAGGAGCCACTCACCCGTAGGTGCTTTGTCTGGATGCCAGAGCCAGGGGGATTTATTTTGGGGTCCTTGCCGGATGATCCAAACTGGTTGTCCAACTGGCCCCTTAGCTTTTGAGTCAGTCAGTGTGACCTTTCCCAGCTCTATGGAATAGAATTATTGAGGTACAACTATGAAATAACAATATCTAAAAGTAGTCTAAGCTTGACTCTAATACTACAATTCCTAATAACATAGAAAAGTTAAGAACCTTTTCCTCTAGCCTCTAGCAAGGCAAATGTGGAAAGGACCCTTTTGCTGGGAGCCCTGAGGCAGTTCAGGAGACAGCAGAGCAGTGTATGCCCCTATCTGCAGGTCAGCACCCCAAAAAGCCCACTGGTTTTCTGCAGATCTCCATGTCTGCCGCAGTAGGGGCTGTCTAGGATAGCGATGCCCTGACCCAGGGGCACGGCTGCTGGTGTTTGCAGGTGGGCAAGAAGCAACAGGTGGTCCAGGCTGGCTGTGCTGGTGGAAACCACATTTGCAGCTCTCCTACAGCCACCAATGCAGCGTTCACCAGCCCGGCCATCGGCTGCTGCAGTGGAATAAGCTGGACTTGGCAGGAGCACAGCTATTCCTCGAAGGCTAGCGGAGGGGAGCATTGCTATTACTCATCAGTCCAAGACTTTCAGCTGGAATAATCCTCCACTGGCTCTGCAGTGTGATGAACTGCAGGGTGGGAGTCTGGGAATGCCTCGCGGGAGGTGTTTCTCTGACCCCTGGGCTGAGTCCTGGAGGTCTGGTGCACCCCTGCTGCGACCAGGAGCAGGGAGGAAAAAAATCCCTGCATGAGGCATGTGCAAGGGGAAGGAGAAAGGAGAGACAAGGGAGGAGGATGCTTCTGGGTGCTGCAGGAACAGGACTGGGATGAACACTTTGGCACCAGACTTTGGTCCAGCTCTCTGTCTCTGCCTTCTACTCTCCAGGGCACTGGTAAAGGGGATGGGTGGTAGGACAGACACCACTGCTCCTGCTCCGGGTCCTCTCCAGGTAGGTTGGTGAGGGAGGGAGCATTTGTGCAAGACTCGGCATCTCCTGTGCAGCTGCTGTGGGGCTGGGGCTGGGAGCTGACGCTGCCCATGTCCTGCCCTTCCCTCCCAACACAGCTGATGACAGCCCCAGCATTCAGCCATCATGTGCAGCTTCTTCCATCTTCTCTTTCTGTGTCTTTTTTTTTCCAACTGGGAGAGGTCCCAGTATAGAGAAGTGAAAGGGATGGAGTGGAGCAGATGGGAGGCAGAAAACAAGCCCTGCAATGCAAAGCTCATCCCAGCGAGCTTGTTACTGTGTTCTGCTTTTAATCACATTATTGCAGTGTGAAGGCCACCGGTCCATCGCACACATCTAAAATAGAACTCAGAAGGGACTGTTGGCTCCATCAGCCTGAGAGAGGCCACGGGAACAGATAAGAATAGGTTGATGCTGGAAAACACATGCATGAGTTGCTTAGTGAAATACTATATTTAGCAAGGGATTGAAATAACTGTGGTGGTTTTCAGCTAGGCTAGTCTGTGAGCCCTGCTTGCACTAATACTTGCCCAGTTGATGGTAATAGAGTCAATTAGTGCAGAGCAGCTGGCGGCTGAGGAAACACGGCTGCGGGAGGTCTGCCCCTTGCTGCCTTTCCCTGTGGATGGTCCCAGGAGCCTGTGGCTTTACACCAGGGGAGTGCTGGCTCTTTGCTGCAATGGCCACCCCATGAGCAGTGGGAAGGATGCACAGCAGATCGCTGGGGTAGCCCACTGGCCCCTCTGGCTCCTCCAAAAGAGACTCAGCTTCAGAAACACGACCTGCTGAACACCGTTTGGAGTTGTGTTTAGTGCTCCTTTTTTATTTACAGGTTTTATAGAGATACATATATGGCATCCGGGCCTGTATATCAGCACTAGTGTGGCCATCAGGACTAGGTCAGGGATCATTCCCCTGGACTGGGCACAGGGGAGGCTGGAGCATGTCCAGAGAAGGGCAATTAATCTGAGGAAGGGTCTAGAGCACAAGTGTTGTCAGAGTGGCTGAGGGACTTGGGGTTGTTTGGCCTGGAGAAAAGGAGGCTCAGAGGAGACCTTCTCACTCTTGACAACTCCCAGAAAGGAGATTGGAGCCACATGAGGTTGGTCTGTTCTCTTAAGTAAGAAGCAATAGGACAAGAGGAAACAAGACTGAAGTTGTGCAAGGGGAGATTCAGGTTGGACATTAGGAAAGGAAACATTTCTTCCCTGGAGGGGTTGCCAAGGGCTGGCCCAGGCTGCCCAGGGTAGTGGTGGAGTCCCCATCCCCAGAGGGGTTTCAAAACCATGGAGATGTGGTGCTGAGGGACATGGTTTAGTGGTGCCCTGTTAGTGCTGGGTTAACAGTTGGACTCAATGATCTGAAAGGTCTCTTCCAACCTAAACGATTCTATAGTTCTGTACATGCATGCATAAATTTCCAAAGCAGCCTGCATATGCCAGCATAACTGCAGTTAGCAAGCATGAGTGGAGGGCAGATCTGCATCCAGTTCAAGTGGGATTTTGCGGGTGTTTTTAGGGGAAAAAAGGTGTGATCAGGGCAATAGCACACCCTGCACATTCTGCCCTGTCCCAGAGGTGGCTATCCCATGGCAATGTGCGAAGAGGTGTGTGTGCACCACCAGCCATGCACAGCTGGCCTTGCCTGTCCCCAGGGCTCTCTCTGCCTGCCCACCACCTCCAGTCCCCCCCTTCTGGTGCTGGGACCACCCAAATCCTCTCTGGTCCCTTCCCACCTCAGGCATGATCATCTCCTGCATCTGCTCCATCTCGCCTCCTGATCTCTGGTGCTTCTGCAGTCACAGCACATTTCCTCATTCTCATTTCCAATCCCACCACTACCTCAGCCTCCTAGGAGAGATAAGGGCTAGGGTGGAGGTAAAACCAGGCCCATGTTTATTTGCTGATGGCACACGAGGTTCAAAGTGCCCATTGTGAATGGTGCTGAGGTTGGGACCATGATGTGCACCCTGTTCTCTGTAGGTAAGCATTCCAGAAAAGCACTGGGATGGGTTGGCAACACTCCCCCTCACCTCCTATAACTGCAGCAGCTTGGTGAAGGGGTTTTGCAGAGGCATGCGGTGCCTCCAGCCCTGGGGAGGTGATTTGGAGGGGCTCAGGAGAATGGGCTGAAAATGATGGGGAGCAAACATCAGCCAGCACTGGGCAGCAGCATCCAAAATGAATGGTCTGCCAAGAAAGGCTGCTGGCAGAGCAAGAGGGAAGGGCACAGGAGCTCTTAGAGAGAGAAGAGCCTGCTGGACAGGCCCCAGGCACTGCCCGAGATGGATCTGAAACAGCCCTGGCATCCAGTGATCAAGCATGACTCAGTCTTTCCTTTAAAACTGTGCTAAAAGCCATGCACAGTATGGACAGAGCCATGGGGTTCTTAGCACGAGGATGCTGAGTGCTTGGGAGATGGGATCATGCAGTGAAATGCCCCCATTTTTGCTGCAGGAGGGTGTTTAGAAGGTGTCTGGATGTCAGGAGACCCAAACGGGAGGTTTCCTGCAAGCAGGACTGAGAGGAGTGCTTGAGAAGTGATTTTATGAGGTTCTTGTTGTTAATTTGGATCTCGATTCAGATACCAGAAGTGTTTTCCGTATTTTCCAGACACCCATCTGTCACAGTGATGAGCACTGAACAGTACTTGTCAGCAAATAAATGAGATATTCTTGTGAAATTCACCGCATTTAATGCTGGGAGATGAAATCTGGCTTGCGACATACTTATACTTCATGCTGCTTATCTTACTTTGTACAGATTTTTGTCCTGGTATTTTAATAGATACTGTTTAGATTGTGTAAAAAAAATATCATAGAGCATAAATAACCAGGCAGAGTCCTAGGGATGATATGCAGGGAGTGGTTTGTGCTGGGATGAAGACCACAGCTGTGCATCTCCCAGAAGCCAGAGGGGTTGCACTGAGGGTCTCAGGTGTGACAGGGACAGTGGGACTGGCAGCCAGGACCTAACCAGGGAAGATGGGAAGCGTCCAGGGAAGCCTCTGGAACAGCCAGCTCTGTGTGCAACTGTGAAGCTGAAGTTCACTGGCTCCATTGTTAAAAAATCCCCACAACAGTGGCACTGGGGGATTCAGCATTTAATTAACTTGCCAAGTGGTAACATTGACCAAAATTACACGGGAAGGCTTCTATTTTAGTTAATTACAGTTTTGTGGTCACCCATTAGTAAATTAAAGCAATTACAGGGTAAAACCCAGCAGAGGTTGGTGAGTGTGGCTGTGGCCACCTGCCAGTGGATGCCAGAGCTTGGGGGCAGCTGGGTGCACCCCCCAGGCCCCTGACAGACACCAATCCCACACCCTGTCCCCACATATCACCCAGGGGTGTCATGGCAGTGGCCCAGGGACTACCCTGTGAGCAGGCTGAAGGAGATGCCCCTTGCTTCCCGGAGGGAGTGTGGGCAGCCACTGGCACAGCAATCATGAGAGCCTGACAGAATTGCGGGCGCATCCTGTGCCTCCCAGCACCACTGGCATGGTGCAATTAAAAACTGGGGTAGTCATTACTGCTCAGATGTGATGCCTTGAATGAAACCACCCACTCTCAGTCACTGAGTAGGGCTGCCCTGCTCCCCAGGCTCCACCCTGCCCCTAAAGGCCACAGGAGTTCCCTTTCACTCTCCAGAAACATACTTTTTCCTGATCAGGGCCAAGGTTTCCAGGATCTTTAAGCACAGAGACTCAGACAGATGCTGACATGCCTTTGCCATAAGCTCCTTACCCACTCACCACCCCAGCGAGGGGGAACCCTGGCTTCCTGGCCATCCAACAGTTTAGACAAGCAAAGCACTAAATACAGCCTAATTATTATTATCTTCATGGGATCTGGTTAATCTCAAGGGGGATTTACAAGCTGTTAGCAAATCAGCTGGTGGTTGAATGTTTGCATTTTTCTCAGGGGTGGCTTAATCCTGTTGGCCGTGTTAGCTTGGAAATGCCTGTGGCCAAGTTCTACTTTCAGGGGAACTGCTCCAGAGCCGATCCCTCTGAGAGGGAGCGGAGGTGCTGCAGGATAAACAAAGTCTGAACTGACAAGGCTGCAGGACAGCAGGAGAGGGACGGATGGGTCATGTCACCAGCAGAGTGTGAGGTGCTGGTGTGGGGATGTGATGTCTCAGATGCAGCTTTTTCACTGAGCCTCTGAATTTGTAGTATCCAGCACCATTATGGGTGTCAGTGCTGGTGTTGGTGGGGCTGCAGAGGTCTCCTAAAGATCATAGAATCATAGAATGGTTTGGATTGGAAGGGACCTTTAAATGTCATCTAGCCCAACCCCCCTGCAGTGAGCAGGGACATCTTCTCCAGGCTGAACAAGCCCAACTCTCTCAGCCTGTCCTCACAACAGAGGGGTTCCAGCCCTTGGATCATTTCTGTGGCCTTTTCCGGCCCCACTCCAACAGGTCCATGTCTCTCCTGTCCAGAGATGGACACAGTACAGCAGGGGAGATCTCCCACCAGGAGGCTTTCCCACCCTGTAGATACTCAGCATTGCCCTGACCCTGGTACGGGACCTTGCACTTGGCCTTGTTGGACCTCATGAGGTTCACACAGTTCACACAGGCCCACTTCTCAAGCTTGTCCAGGTCCCTCTGGGTGAATCCCATCCCTCAGGCATGTCAACCACACCACTCATCTTGGTGCTATCTGCCAACTTGCTGTGGGTGCACTCAATCCCACTGTCTGTGTCACTGATGAAGATATTAAACAGCACTGGTCCTGGTACAGAGCCCTGAGGGATATCAGGGGGTGTCCCTGGTGATCTGGACTGAGAGCTTAGAAAGGTTTGCCAGAGATGTTCCCACTGGTTCACTGCAGCAAGTGGTGGGAAATGCTGCGCTGTCTGCTGTCCCATGGTATGCTCTCACAGAGTACACACGGCTCTGTGCAGCACTGTCTGCTGATGGGCTGCAGGATCTCCCACATGTTGGGAAAATTCAGTTACCCCTTCACTGGTTTCCTGCCATCCGAGGCTTTAACCACGTAGTGATTTTCCTTGGGGGTTCAGACTGAAGCACAGGCTGTGGTGCTGTCAGCAAGGTCTCCCCAGCATGAGAGACCCCAGAGGTGCCAAAACAAAAGCTAGGAAGAGAAAATGCAAACTCAGTATATGCCAGTCTCTCATCTTGGGCATCTCTAGCAGCTTGGCCAGCACCTCTCATGTCTGGCAAAGGCTGAGGGCCACCTCTGCCTGCAACCTTCCATGGTTTCTGCCTTCCCCCTGTAGCCATGCGACTGCCTGCCTGCTGTGAAAGGCAAGGGGCATTTCAGAGTGGAGCTCCACAATCTTTCTGGCAGGGCTATTTTTACTGGTGATTGTTCCTTTGTCCAGCTCCTAGTGCAGTCCCATGAAGAGTCGAGCTGTCACATCTGTGAGAGCAGGATGGTGGAGTGAGCTGCTCAAACTGGGGCAGCTGCCAGGAGGAATGGCTGTGGAGACACATCTGTGAGGAACTTGAGGGAAGGGGCTCAGACTAATCTGCAAAGCCATCAGATCCCCATGGCACAGGTCAGTTCATGTCTTGGAGGATCCCTAAGCCTCATCCTGATGAGATGACACCAGCAGATCCTCTCTGCTGACACCTGCTTTGCACCATGGTGGTGTCCCTTGCCTGCATGGACTCAGGGAGGTGCTGGTGAGGGAGTGTGGGGTCTCCAGTCCAGCCTCCCACACAGAGCATCGCAGCCACCAACACAAGGGACTTTGTCTAATGAAGTCTTGAATCCCCTCTGTGGATGGAGACCCCATGGTGACTATCCTGGGCTGAGCAAAGGGGCTTTTCCTAATGTCAACCTTGAGCCTCTGCTCTGCAAAGCACATACATCTGTATCCAGGCAAACCTAGACAAAAGGACTGTACTGATCTGGGAGGCTACACCTTTTGGAGGGTGTCCTGCCATGGTGGTTGTTCCATCACGGCCCTGGCCAGAGTACATGTGACTCCTGCCCCTCCACAGGCACAAAATCCCTCCTTGGATGGGATCTGAATGGCACTCAGCATCCTCAGTTGGCATCTGGTGGCCAGCATTGGCTTTCCATGGTCATCTTTGGCTTGAATTCTGCCCTGGAAGTGCAAAAGCAGCTGTGCCCTTCCCCTCATCCAGAGCTTCCCAGCCACCATGGTCTGCCAGGATGGGACATCATGACCACAGACAGCGTCCAATTCAGGGCGTGTGTTAAGGGCCTGGATGGGGCAAGCTGGGTAGTAATAGGTGGGCTGATCTTCTCCAGTTCCTGCGGGACCAAGCTGGGAGCTGAGCTGAGCCCTGCCCTGGCTCAGACAGTCTATCCCCTCTGCATTGCACCTCCCCCTCGCTGCTGGCATTGAGCAGGGAGCTCTGGTGAAGAAAAGATGGGATTTCTGAGAGAAAAATGAAAGAGCGCGTATTTCCATGAGGCAGGGATTCAATTTGTGTCACGCAGTCACATTTCCTTCTGCAGCCTGCAGTAATTACACCACGGAGCGGGGCGAGCATATCTGATTCAGAGGCGCAGGGATGAGAGCAAGTTCTGAAATAAAAGAAGACAAATGCAATCATTAAGATACAATAGGCTGCACTTGCCCCTTAATTAGACTTTCTCTTTGATTAAGCACTAATTAAGTATTACTGTGCTGAAAGGGATTTTTTTTTTATGGCCCTCCGAAGCCCTAATGTATTCTTAGAACGTTTGTGTGAGGAGCAGGGGGTGGTGGGGGTAGGAGGGAGGCTGTTGGATGCCTGCCCCTTCCCTGCAGGAGCAGCCCTCCTGCCCCCCTGCTCCCCAGAGAGCGTGGGCTGGATGGCTGCTCCTGGCCCAGATCACTGTATGAGCCAAGAAGTGTCCATGAGGAAGCCCGCTGCTACTGGGCACCACCAGCTGGGAAGCATCTGCAGCACCTTGTCAAAATGTGGGGAATCCTGGGTGTGGGATGCAGGTGCCAAGCCAGTTCTGCTGCTGCCATTCCATAGGTGTGGGGTTTAGAGTTGTAGAATAGAATCATTTAAGTTGGAAAAGGCCTTTAATCACATAAAGTCCAACTGTTAACCCATCACTGCCAGGGCACCACTAAACCATGTTCCTCAGCACCACATCTCCATGGCTTTGAAACCTCTCCAGTGATAGGGACTCCACCATTGCCCTGGGCAGCCTGGGCCAGGCCTTAACAACCCTTTCATGTAAGAAATGTTTCCTAAACCCAAACCTAAACCTCTCCTGATGCAACTTGAGTCTGTTTCCTCAAGGCTATTTTAGTGAACCTTATCTGCATGGAGACCATGGCCTCTGTGCCCCAGGAGATGCGGCTGGCTCGCAGCTCCAGTCCCAGGCTGGTCCAGCTGAAGACCAAGACCACCTCTCCAACGGTGTGACAGCTCCTCTGGGGACAACCACTCCCCAAGGCTGGCCACTCCAAAGTTTGGGAGCAACAGAGGAGTCTGGGGAAAAGGACTTGGAGCACATCTGGCTGTTAGCAGCAAAGCTGAAAAGATTTCAGATGATGAAACATCAAGAAGAAAAGAAATGTCAGGTGCCTATTCCTGGACATTCCTTTGTGGGTAAAAATAGCCCTTGGATGACCCAGGGAGGGGAAAGTGCTTCTGATCTCTTAATGCAGAGCCCCTGCCGTAGCCCTGTAGGCTCTCTGCCACTCATGGCCCTGCTTGCAAGCTGCTTTTCCCAGGCCATAAAACGCTGGCTCTTGCTGAGAATTTCACTAGACAAGATTGTCTTGTTCTTTTCTCACACAGCGTGTACTTTGGGTAGTATCTTTGGCAAAATTTTGCATATTTGTGTACCCAGTATTTTCTGATAACCTAGAAAAAAGATCCCTAAGTATTATGATTATGCTATTAAACCTTTATTGTAGTGAGGAAAACAAATCAGATCAAGAGAAGCTGCATGGAGCCTGAGAGTGTTAAGCTGCAGTAGTAATCTGCCTTCATTGTTTAATTTCTTTTAAAACTGAAATACTGGCAAGACTGGAGATGAAAAGAGCTGGTGATGCTGAGGTGGTGTGGGGGAGAGCGTGAATTCCTTGTGTCAGGATGATGTGTCCCATCAGACGAAGGGTGAGGTCCCTGCTGGAACAAAGCTCCCAAAGTTTGAACAGAACTTTACCTTCCTCTGTTTTGCAGAAGAATGAATGGCTGTGCTTGAACTGCCAAACTCAACGGCTTCTCGAAGGCAGCCTCGGTGACCCTGCCCCTATGCCGATGCCTACCCCAAAGCAAACACCCACCAGCTCCCCACAGCACCGGCCACCAGCTGCCAGCCAGCAACAGAGAACACCCGCACTGGCACGCACCGAGCTGGTGGCACCCCCCCAGCAGCAGCCCTCACCTGTGAGGACACCCCAGGCTGCCAAGCAGAGCAAGACCCCAAGCCCTGCCCTGGCCCTGGCCGAGAAGAAGACCACAGCACCGGCAGAGGAAAAGCTGCTGCCCAAAGCTGCCCCAGAGCCTTCCAGAGCTCCTGAGAGCACCACACCAAAGGGGAAGAGCGTGACCCCAAAACAGGAGCTGGAGAGCAAGGAGAGCCGGGCACCCCCTGAGACACCACAGGTGAAGGAGCAGGAGGTGAGCTCTTGGGATGCATCCAGCTCTGAGCATCCCTGGGGACAGCATCCTGCCCGGGGCTGGCACGGTGCTGAGCCATGCCTCTGCCAGCAGCTGTGTTCAGAAACAGGGGTGTTATTCTGAGTCAGAGCAGAAACCCTGTGCTTGAGGCCCTTTGCCTCAAGAAATGGCCTTTTGGGAAAGGGTGAGCTTAAACCACTGCTGCCTCAGCATGTGCAAACCACCCAGGGCCTCCTCAGGCTCTAGATGAGTGCACTGTTATTTTCCTCCTCTTTGTCATGACCATATACATTGGGGCATAATGCAATTGTTCAGGTCAACTCTGGCCTTTGGATTTGTTTTAAACTAATATAAGGGCAATTTAATTTGTTGTTAAACAGAAAATTCGTTTCACAAGGTCACATGTTGCAGGAGTGGGTATTTTTCAAGCTCCTCATCCCACCTTTTTTAAAATTCAGTACAATTTGGGAAAACATTTGGTTGCCCAGAGAGGTGGTAGAAGCCTTACCCCTGGAAATATCCCAGGTCAGGTTGGATGGGACTCTGAGCAACCCACTCTATTTGCAGATGTCCCTGCTCTACGCAGAGAGGCTGGATGAGATGACCTTTAATGGTCCCTTCCAACCCAAAACATTCTACAATTCTATGATGGTAAGGGGCAAGCAGGGGGAGCAGCTCCGGACCCACACGAGTCTGACACTGTGCTTTCCCTTGCTTGCAGGATGGGAACAAGCCTTACCCCCCGGACCTGTCCCGCAGCCCCCAGAGCCTGAGCGACACCGGCTATTCCTCTGATGGCATCTCCAGCTCACAGAGCGAGATCACTGGCCTGGTGCAGCAGGAGGAAGAGAAACTGAGTGGCACCGGGCTGGCCGGGCAGAGCCCCCCCAGCCCCTCTGAACTCACCAAACTGGAGAGCAGCATGCGGCCCCTCCTGGAAGGACGGGGAGCCCCACCAGAGCCTGCTGAGCACAGCAAGGGCGGCCCAGAGCCACGGGAAGAGCAGGAGCAACGGCAGCGGCCGCGGTACCTCTCCATTACCCCTGAATCCTTTGACTCAGATGAAGAGCTGGAGGACATCCTGGAGGAAGATGAGGATTTGATGGAATGGGAGAACCAGCGGGAGCGGCGGGAGAGCGCGGAGTCCTCAGACGAGTTCGGCAGCAAGCTACGGCATGACTATGTGGAGGACAGCAGCGAGGGGGGCTTTTCCCCAGTGCCCCCCCGGCCCAAGGGCCGGGAGGCAGAGACGAGCGATGAGGAGTTCATGCGGAGGCAGATCCTGGAGATGAGTGCAGAGGAGGACAACCTTGAGGAGGAGGAGGAAAGCTACGGGCACACCAAGTACGGTGTCCCCAAAGCTGGGCAGAAGGCCGAGGCAGAGAAGGGCAAAGAGCTGGCATCAGCCAAGCGGCACCTGCCGCACAGCTCCGGCAGCCTGTATAAGGAGGAGAGGAAGGAGATGGAGGCGGTGGAGGGCGATGATTTGAGCACAGCCCAGGGCGGACTGCGGCGCTTCAAGACTATCGAGCTTAACAGCACAACTGGCTATGGCCGGGAGGTGGAAATGGGCCAGGAGGCAGACACCAGCCTGGACCGGGAGCCTGAGCTGGAGATGGAGAGCCTGACGGGCTCCCCCGAGGAGCGCTCCCGGGGCGAGTATTCCTCCACCCTGCCAGCCACAACGCCCAGCTACACCTCAGGCACCTCGCCCACCTCCATCTCCTCCCTGGAGGAGGACAGTGACAGCAGCCCCAGCCGCCGGCAGCGGCTGGAGGAGGTGAAGCAGCAGAGGAAGGCTCGCCACCGCTCGCATGGCCCCTTGCTTCCCACCATCGAGGACTCGTCTGAGGAGGAAGAGCTGCGGGAGGAAGAGGAGCTGCTGCGGGAGCAGGAGAAGATGCGAGAAGTGGAGCAGCAGCGCATCCGGAGCACAGTGCGCAAGACCAAGCGTGACAAGGAGGAGCTGAGAGCCCAGCGGAGGAGAGAGCGCTCCAAAACCCCCCCCAGCAACCTCTCCCCCATCGAGGATGCCTCCCCCACAGAGGAGCTGCGTCAGGCGGCAGAGATGGAGGAGCTGCACCGCTCTTCCTGCTCCGAGTACTCGCCCTCCATCGACTCGGAGGCTGAGAGCTTTGACGCCATGACCTCCAAGCTATACAAGTCAGGCAGTGAGTACAACCTGCCCACCTTCATGTCTCTGTACTCCCCAACAGAGAAGGGGGAGAGTGGCCCCAGCCAGCCCACCAGCAAGCCCCTCAAGAGCGCTGAGGAAGCCTACGAGGAGATGATGAGGAAGGCAGAGATGATGCAGAAGCAGCAGGTGCAGCAGGCCCAGCCGGCTGTTTCCTACAGCAGCACCTACCAGCAGGTCAGCTACCGCAGCACTGAGAGCCAGAATGGCTTTGAGTACCAGTTTTCTGAAGAGTACCGGTACGACGGCAGCCCCACACACCCCTCCCAGCCCGGCTACCCCAGCGCCCTGCCAAAGGCGGGGGCTGTGTATGAGGAGATCCTGCAGACCTCACAGAGCATTTCCAGGATGCACCAGTCCTCCTTTGACCTGACTTTTGAACAGGGTGAGAAGGTGAAAGGGCAAGAGGAGGTGTACCAGGAGAAGCACTTCCTCAATGCTGAGAGCGCCTATGCTGACCTGATGAAGCAGAATGGTGGCCCACTCACCCCTGGCACCAGCCCCACCCAGCTCTCTGCTCCTGTTTCCTTTGCCACCTCTGATGGCAGCACGGGCAAAGCCATTCCCGATGTCCGGGTCACCCAGCATTTTGCAAAAGAGGGGCAAGATCTAGCCAAGCTCCAGAGTGTCCCAGTAGCACCCAGTCCAGTGTCCAAGGCTGCCACCACTCCTTATGCCTATGCCAAAGGTACCAGTGCAGTGACAACAGCAGCAGGTGGCCCTGTGAGTGCACTGCGGAGCTACAGCTCCCCAGCTCCGGATGCCCCATCCATAGCCAGCAGAAGCTACAGTCCAATGAAGAGCACCGTCAGCTACGGCTCACAGACAGAGGACACCAGCAGAAGCAAGGTGGAGATCAGCGTGCAGACAGCCAGGGAGAAGCTCCCAGCCACCAGCAGCAGCAAGCCCCCAGTGCCCAAGACATACCCCTTCTTCAAGAGCTCCAGCCCTCCACTCTCGCCCACGTCCCCCACACAGAGTCCCACCCGCACTGCAAAGGCCACGGCAGAGTTTTCCACGCAGACGCAGAGCCCCCTCCTTCCCTACGAGGGTCCCGCCGCCACCACTGCTGGCCCTGTTGCCTCTTCTCCCATGGTGGCGCAGGGGACACAGACGCTGCACCAGGCAGGCTCGCCACGTCTCACCCGCCAGGCCTCCTCGCAGGATGCCCCCTTCATGGTGATCACACTGGCTGCTGACGCGGCCAGTCAAACCAAGCCAGTCAGCTCCAGCTCCTCAACGTCCCCCATCTCATCCCCCACCAAGCCGAGCCGGCAGCTGCCAGCACACGGCTACAGCCAGGCACTGGAGCCAGAGCAGCCACCAGGTGCCTACATCAGGGCACAGACAGTGAAGGAGCACGCACAGAAGGCACCTGCCGTGACTTCGGCCACTGATGGCATCACAGGGCTGTACAGCTGGGGAGCGCTCCCCACGGAAAACATCTCCCTTTGCCGCATCTCCTCCATCCCTGGCACATCCCGGGTCGAGCCAGGGCCCAAGGTTCCTACCACCAATGCTGTGGACTTACGGACCGCGCTGAAGTCCGCCCCCATCATCATAACAGACCAAGGCATGGATCTCACCTCCTTGGCCACTGAGGCCAGGAAGTACTGCCTGACCTTGGACCACATCCCAAGCCGGCAGTCCACAGCCATCCAGCCCTTGATCATCAACCTCAATGCCCAGGAGCAGCCCCATGCCATCATTGCAGCAGCCAGCACTGCTGGCTTGGCCATTGCCTCCCCCATGCTCCTCTCGCAGCCCAAGCAGCCCGTGGTCTATGGAGACCCTTTCCAGAGCCGGGTGGACTTTGGGCAGGGGACCGGGAGCCCAGTGTGCTTGGCGCAGGTGAAGCAGGTAGAGCAGGGTGTCCAAACAGCTGCTGTCAGATCCAGTGGGGCAGCCAGTGCCAAGCCTGAGCCTGCCTCTGCCCCCCAGACCAAGTTTGCGAGGTACAGCGTGCCAGGCCCTATGGTGAAGAAGGACATGCTCATTGCACAGACTGGTGGGGTGCAGAACATCAGCCCCGTCCCACAGCCCTTCCCACCGGAGCCAAGCTCAGAGCTGTATCGCGCGGTACCAGTGGAGCTGAAGAGTCAGAGCCCTCTCCTGGCACTGGGTGGCAAAAAGTCCCAGGTGATGATGGTGCAGGTGGAGGAGGCGACAGCTGGCCCAGTGACCAAAGTACTGAAGGAAGAGCCACCGACCAACGTGCTGGACCTCACAGGCGTGAAGCCAGAGAGCCAGGTGGCCTGCTGTGACATGGTCTACAAGTTCCCCTTTGGCGGCAGCTGCACCGGCGCTTTCAACCCCACCTCCAAGATGCCAGAGAAGAAAGGCGGGGAGGCAGCTGTGCCCAGACGGAAAGCCAGTGGACCCCTCTATGGCAGCAGAGAGACAGAGCTGCCAGAGACCTTCCCATACCGGGAGCAGCCAGCCCCAGCACCTGCGCTCTATGAGGAGCAGAAGTTTTACCCCTCCGGCGCCTTCGGCCGCCTCTACTCCTCCATGTCCGACACAAACCTCTCTGAAATTGGGATGAGCTACTACCCCACAAAGGGGGATCAGCCCTTCCCTTCTCCGGCAGGCGATGCCGCCGTGGACCTCAGCACCATGAAGCACTCATACAGCGTGGGTTTCGCCGAGGGGGGTTACCTGGGCCAGGGTCTGCAGTATGGCTCCTTCTCTGACCTCCGCCAGCCAGCGGAGATGCTGGGCCACCCACTCCCCATGCGGAGGTATAGCTCTGTCTCCAACATCTACTCCGACTACCGCTTCTCGCCCCGGGGAGACCTGGCCAGTTTCCAGGAGTCCAGCCTTGCCCACTACAGTGCCACCACGGCGCGTGAGATCAGCCGCATGTGTGCTGCCCTCAACTCCATGGACCAGTACGGGGGCCGGCACGCCAGTGGCCCCGACCTGTTGCCCTACGGTTCTGGTGCTGGGCCAGGGGGTGCAGGGGGGCTGGCAGTAGGAGGCAGGCGGTGCAGGGCCGCTCAGGCAGCCTCCCAAGGTGGGCTGCAGCTCTCGGT
>JAAGNO010018208.1:0-15711 GCA_033439905.1 Ceryle rudis
CGTTTCTTGGCCACGGCCGCCCCCGTCCAGCGCCGCACTGTAACTGCTTCTCCGCTCCCGCTCCGGGCTGTGCTGCCCGGGTGTGCGGCTCCACCGCTTACCTCGCAGCGACACGTGCTTACGCGCTTCTCTCGCCGCTAGGCTGGGGCTCCGGTTCCTCCCAGTCCGCGCGAGCGTCTGCCTGAAGCGCCGCAGCGCTCTGCTCCAGCGGCTCGCTGGCAGGTAGGCCCACGTCGGCTGGCGGACCCTCCGTACAGGTAGCACCCTCCGATCTAGCCGCTGGCCTGAGGGTAGTACAGAGGAGACACAACCCACAGGGCCCGGCTGGGGGCCTGCAGTGTGTCGGTAAAACCTTCTGAACCCGTGAAAAAAGCAAGGGACGGTCAAATCACTGTCACTGGAATTTTGTGGAAACGCACATTCTGCCACAGTTTCCCATCTTCTGAAGTGGCTGTGTTTCAGAGGTGTTATGTATGGAGTCCTCATCCTTGATCAAAACTGTTAACTCTATTAAAAATAATTTTCTCTTCCATAAGGATTAATCCTCCCTTAACTGGGTTTAAAATGTCCAGCTGTAAAGTACACTTTGCTCACATACCTTATCTCACAGTGCCCAGCATTGCTAGTTCTCTCCCTACCTTCTTGTTAGATGGAGAGTTGGTACTTTTCCAGTATTAGAAGTGCTTCTGGGGGAGGGGGGGGATTATGTTTGTGTAAAGGTTAAGGTGCTACTATGTTTCTGCTTTTACATTTTGCATGCCTAACTAAAAATGGAGAAAGCCACTCATTTTTCTTATGTCGATTTCAGTCCTTCCCTAGACATCATTTTTATTTATCCACAGTCTCTTACTTGGCAGCAATCCCTGAATGCATGTGTCTCAAAGTATAGCATATTGCCAGTATTCTCCTGGGATCTGATGGTTAATTTTGTGTAATCTTGCTGGAGAGAAGTGTAGCCTGTTACCAGCAAGGTGGGTGTGAGCTGTTCTATACTTGGCAGAAGGATGTGTCTTATCTGTAAAGAGATTTGCGTTTTCTGTGATGGAGCTCGCTGTAGGCCTAGATGATTCTCCCAGGACTGCATGAGCTTTTGTGCAGGCTGCCTTGTAATAGTGTGTAGACTGTAATTATGAATGCGCAGATTGATGTCACTGAGTCCGTAAAGGTTCCTAGGGGGAGATTGTCTGCATCATAGATGAGAGCAGGGAATTCAGATTTAACCCAGTGCTCTAGTTGCAAAACATTATGTCTGTTTCACTGTTCATCCAAATTCAGCTCTAAGTTGTACTCAGGTTTTGTACTGGTCTGTGGGAATCCTGTTGGATTGACTCCACACTTCTAAACTGACATTGGAAATGGCTGATGAAGTGCCTGAAGGCAATTAATGCACTAGCTCGGGTGCCTACACCAGCATCTTGAACATTCTCCAGAAGTTTATGAAAGTTCCCATTATCACACACCATTCACCACCCCCTGACAGCCCCCCTGCTCATGGGTTGTCCTTAAAATCACTTCAACATTTTTTCCACAAAGAGTTGCCATTAATTAAGAAAGCTTAAGGGTATCCAGTAGCAACCTTTCCTACACCTAAGTGGAAGTTACCAAGAAAAGGGAGACAGGTTCTTTACTGAAGTTCAAAACAGGAAAACAAGACTCAGTGGTCATAATCTGAAATGAGGTTCCAGCTGGCTATGAGGAGGGAAAAAATTGTTTTGAGGCTAAGCAAACATTGGGACAAGAAACTAAAGAAATGGTAGAATCTCCATCCTGGGAGGTTTTCAAGACCCAAGTGGGCAAAGCCCAGAATAGCCTGGCCCAAGTTCAGCTTTAACCATGCTTTGTGTAGGAGGTTGGACTCAAAGTCAAGACCTCCTGAGGTCCCTTTGAACTGTAATGATTCTGTTGTTCTGAAATAATTTTGTTCTTTTTGCAAATAACCAACCACACAGAAAGCTCTTGCTCCCTGACAGAGTACTCAGATGTGAACAAATACTATTTAAAGTTAATACTTTATAACTCATCCTGACTGTTGAAAAGGGTGGCTTTGGTGAGGTTATAACAACTTCAATAATATCTGACACATTAGGCCTAAAAATGTTATAAAAGAGCTGAGTTTGGGAACTTTCCTTCTGAATTCAGGTTAAAAAGAAAGCTACTAAAAGAGCCTTTCCGTACAAACTGCCAGTAGCTCAAGAAATTTCTTTTACTGATCCTTGTCATGAACATCCAACGCTGCATTACATTATCAGGAGAGAATTGCCAATGGATCCGCGGAGATCCAGGAGAAATACCAATAGATCCACAGCAGAGTATTCACATTTAAAGGGTTTTTACTGAATATTTTCACGTGTCTACTGCGTATCGTAGGAGCAGAGAGTAGCATAGAAGCCAATTTTGACAACACATGAACATATACAAGTGTGCTAATGGAAAAAAAATGTAAACACCTCAGAGAAATTTAATGACATTTAAGGAATTCTAAAAAGGAAAAAGTAAAAGATTTGTTCTGTTTGATTTTATGGAGGTCAAGATTTCATCCCACAGAAATAAAATTAGGAAAGAAAAGAAAAGGATGACATCAGGGAAAAAAAAAAAAAGGCTGGAAGCTGGCTGAGCTGTGGAAGTCTGCCACACCCTGTACCAGAGGAAAATACAAATCCTTCCCTCATGTAAGCCATATATGTTCTAAAATATAGCACACATGGCTTTAACCTGTCAAATTACTGTGATTTTTCAACGCATGACAGATTTCCTACACAGCAAGACAAAAATGCACCCCTGTGCAATGGACATGGACCTGGGAGTCCAGCGAATTCCTGCGGAAGTGCAGTACGGCCAGCCCGTGTGGACAGCATCAAGATAGGGCACATGCACAGCAAGATCCAACAGCACCTCTGAAGGTTTTCCGGCATGTGGACACAAACCAAGCAGCCAGTAGTCTCTCTCCCACCTGGACAAAAGGAAATTTAAGGAAACTTGCATTGTGACAGCCTTGGCTCGTAACAGTCTTCCAGCATCAGTAGGTTTGTTTCCCCCACCTATTGTGAAGGAGAAAAATAATTTTTCTAAAAGGACCTTTTTCTGTCAGGCCTGAGACAACAGTAAAAATCTGTTCTTGTTACGCTAGAGTTATACCTCTTCCTCCTCCACATCTCCCTTTTTCAGCGTAGTAAAACTAAACACATGCATGTTTATAAGTTACACAGAGATGTGCTTTTTATGCCTTTTTAGTCTAGCTGGTTATGCAGCCGGTGTTGCTCTGGAAAAATGTGATAACCAGGTCCCTTTTGGGTCTATCAGTTGTAGAGCATCTCTCTGCCAGTTTTGGGGATTGTAACTGTAACTGAAATGGTTTGAGCACAAGTCATCGAAGCTATTTTAGTGCATTGCTCGCCTGCTGGTGAATGCTGCATCTGTTATGGTGATGTAAACCAGGTCTCACGAGCCCACGTCTGTTTCATTTCTGCTTTTAGTCAACAAAAATTAAGACTGTCTAAACTACTGTATTAACCGTTTATCCACAGAATATAAAGTAGAAACCAAAATGTAATTAATCGTCTATTCACATTTCAACTTTAGATTAAAGTGAATACCAAAACTGTTTGGGAAAGCACTGTAGAACAGATTGCTTTACATGTTTGTCCATGAAAGAATGTAAGATATTTTTTCTGGAGTCCACTGCAATAGTTTTGTTCCATAGGATGCACGATATATCTTGAAATGAAGTAAAAAGCTTAAGAATTATCATGCCTTTGTCTAATCACATGGCAAATAGTTGGCTGATGAAACAAGTTTTTCTAACCTTCACAAGACAAGTTCCTAGTGGGCCAATCAAAAAATGTCTCAGAAACATGTACAAAGGGCACTCTAGTGTGATATCTGTACTAGAACAAAATTTTAACGTTCAAAGCAAGCTCTTAGTTCTGAAACTTAGTGAGACTAATTGATTTTTTTTTAAGTGCACACTTACCTTTTCAACTGACAGTTAAAATACATCCATGCTCAAGTATTTCAGGGAAAAAAAAACTTTAATGCGCTCAGATACTCTTGCCAACAGCATGTATGACTTGCAGAGTTAAAACCTACAATTTACCACCATACTATAAAAATTTGACTATGAAAACTATGAAATTTTATAGCCTATATGTAAACATTTCTAAGTATAGTACCTAAACATTTACAATACAAAGACATTATCTAGGAACTTCATTTTTCTATTTATTTATATACCAAATTACGAAAGTTTTGAAAGAAAATCCAGTGTGTGTGTTTTTATATATATGCATTGTGTGTGTAGATAGATATAGACAGTAAAAACCCTTCATTTGATCTTCAAGTCACCAAGTAACATTAGATTTCTTTCCCTTTTACCTCTAGGATAAGTAGAAGGGTGCTTTGTTTGCCATGTTAACATTATCAATATAATAAATTTTTTAAAGGGACAAATATATCTTTAACAAGCCTCTGGGGCCTCCTCTGCAAAATGGCTTACTACATACTCAGAGAACTGGTTGCCTGTTGGGCAGTGGTTAGTGAAATAGGGACACTCTGTGGGGAAATGAAAGAAGTGCAATTTCTTGCACTTTCTGGGTTATCATCTTTGATCCTTTATATCTTCCCATTTATCGTGATTTGATGAAAAGAGAGGCAAACATTTAATTCTTGCACTTACTTCTCTCAAGAGCCCTTTCTAATATTCTGCAAAGGCCACACTGATCTTTCCAATAATTGCTTATGAATTTGCTCTTGAATCCAGACTCTGTTGAGGACTTTGCTGAGAATCAGTTACAAAGTTTGTTGCTGTAAATACCCGAGGAGGCCTTGCCCCAGGCTGTTCATTCTGTCTGTCTGTCTGTCTATCTATCCATCTATCTATCTTATCTATCATCTATCAGTGCATTTGTGAGTAATTAAATTGAAGCAATGACTCTTCTAGGATTTGCATTGCAGAATTGCCAGAGTGAAATCTTTGCCATAAAACTAAAGGGGTGGTAATGCAAACTCTTGAGGTTGCAGAGCCTCTTGCAGAAGCAGCTCTTCCCAGGCTTAGCACAGTTGTGTGGGTATTCTCTTATCTCAGCCCTGTACCTCAGTAGGAGCCTTGGACAGGCACAGAGCTTGTGACCCATGTGCGTCTGTCTACTTGCATTAGAGGGAATCTTCCTGGATATGCTGCCTTTGTGGGTTTGTTGGGTTTTTTTTTAATATATATAAGTTATACCACCACTACTCTTGACAGTTTTGCAAGTCATATTCATCTGACAAGAGCTATATATCACAGAAAGTTTCACATGCCAAAATGCAATTGTTTTGTTTTATGGTCTGCTTTTTATGGTTTTGGAGAGTGCAATTCACGGGGCACTGCCTCTGGGATGGGTCAGACCCACTGAACATTGCTGACTGACGTCCATGAATTTCAAGCACTAGAACTGCTTGTCCAGTCAAAGTTAAGTACATACGGACATCTCAGAGTATCAGGCAGTCACAGAGAGAATAGCAGAGCCTCCCCAGTACCTCTGTAGACTGTTACGGGATACTGTTAGATGCAGCTTCTTACAGATGGGTAAAAACCAGCTTTCTGCACGAAGGAAGAGAAGAGGTACCTCACTGGTATAGTTGAAGAGCACACAAAGGAATAGATTTAATCCATGCATCTGTCTTCAATTAAAACTGACACGTATTAGTACCGAGACAAAATACTGATGTTCAAGTCACAAAGGCCAGCTGGTTTTGATGTTATTGTACTATCTTCTCTTTGGAGGACTCTGTATTGGAGTTTATGGGGTGCATCTGGTGTCTCTAAGAAGGTACACTGTCAAGAATGGGGACAGATCTTAGCAAGAACATGTCTGTCAAGAAGAACAATTCATTTTACAGCCACCTCAGTCAAATTATATCACTTGCCCTTCCCTCCATCCAGATCAGTAGTAGAGTTTTTCAACTATAATTATGTTTCTTTGAAATTAAGAGCAGGACGCTCAGAAGCCAGCTGTGTATTAACAGCAAACAGGACCAAAATCTTGGTACAGAAATACCATTAATGTTTGTATTTGGTGTAGGTGGCTTGGTATTGGTAGCAGGAGGGCTGCAGAGCCCTCTGTAAGTATAGACCAGGAGCAATAAATTAATCATCCCCAAGTCACATCTGTTTTGCTTTGTGATGGAAATTCGTAGGTGATCTCCTCATCTTTATCTTAACCCATGAGCTTTTTTTATTTTCTCCCCATGCTGTTGGGGAGGGGGAATGAGACAGTAGTTTGGAGAGCTTCAGCCAGCCAGCCAAGGTTAACTCACCATAATGTTGCAGACCTGCTTAACAGTAAGACCTCATGTATTTGCAGTAATTACCAAGCATTTCCAAGATGTAGGTAGCAGACAATTGAGGGGACTGCTATGTAACAGTATGTGCTATGTCTTCTTTTTTTTCTACTAGAATGCAGTAACAAAACCTCTATTTTGAACGAGTAACTATATCTGAGTAATAGGAGATCTGCTGGGAAGCAGGAACCAACTAGTGTCTGACTTGGGGAATTTGTAGACTATGAAAGGAAAATGCAGCTAAAGCAGAAAAAAAATCAAAATGAAAGAACAGATACCACAAACATAACATTGGTAGAAAATGCAGTTAAACACCAATATGAAATCTCAGAATTCCACCATCCTTTAAGAGGAGATAACAAATCAAACTTAGTTACCTCTGTTGTTTATTGTGCAACAAAAGTAGGGAAGAACACAGGAACTGAGAACTAAATATGCCTACACTGTGACCTAGTTACATAGATGCTGCACTCACCCATTACATCTGAGAGCAGCTGCCCTAATCCCTAGGCTAAAATACACACAAAATCCAGGATTTCGAGAGAAGTATGTGGAATTAATTATTTAAAACATATGCACTATCTGTCCACAAACACCAGATGGGATTAAATTGCTTGCCATGTATAACACCTAGTGGGTATGATGTAAAATCTGAAATTTACAGACAGACATGTTAGGGTGCTATACATCTGCTACTATGGAACCGTTTAGTTACCTGCAACTGCTGGGCTGGGTTCTAAGTTTTGGCCTTACAGAAAGAGCTACAGAAGAAAACCATCATCACAAACTCTTAAAACCTTGTTGAACACTAAACCAAGTTGTGGAGTCCTCCACAACCCATCTACAAATGGTAACCTCATCACTCAGGCTGAGACTTCTAAATCATAGCACGTGATGCAAGTCAGCACACTGCTGGGCGCCAGGATGCTTATCCCATCTCTAGCCTGTGCTCAAAAGCTAATCACAAAGGTAGTCTATGCTCATGTAAACTTCTGAGCCTTTGCAATGGCAGAAGTGACTCTTGATTCTAGGCTGTGCTACAATGGCTTTTAATATGCACACCTTCCTCACTGTTCTTCTCTTACCACTTATCTCACAAAGCTAGAGATGCAGTATATAAAAAATAAGAGGGTGCTTTCCTCTTTAAAATAGTCATTTTTCTGTGAAGTGTTGTAAAAGCCTGTATCAGAATTCTTTCCTAATGAACTAGAGGTTGTCTTGCTTTTGATTTTGCAGAATAAATACTTAGAACTCAAGCTTGGAGTTAACTTACCCTTTGAAGTTGAAAATCTTGATCTCAAGGGATTCATTCTGCCTTGACTGTGGGTTTTGTGTAAAGCAAAGCCAGACTGTTTTATTTGGTAGAGATTGAGCAAGCTGTTACTGACTTGTAAATATTCAGGATCTATTCCAAAGCACGATGGTTGCTAACATGAATGATACATTTTTAAATGGATTTTTTTTTTTTTTTAATTTTACAGTCTGTGCTTTAAGCTTTCTTCCAACTTCAGCGCCTGACCTAATATAGGGAAGGCTATGAGCAAGTAGTCCAGTGGGATTGTTTTAAGCTAATAAGACTGCATGCTGCAAAAAGTGAGGAGGCAGCATACATTACGCTCTGTCACTTATCCCTTGGTGATAGCTTTCAGCAAACGAGGGGTTCATTTCCTAGATCAGCACACCAGCCTGCAAATTGTTAAAGGCTGTAGCGAGCTGTACTGTCAGCAGCACTTCCTGCTTTCATGTGGTGCAACTGCCTGGCAGCCTAACCAGGAGTCTGCTGCTTTACTCATTAAAATATTTTTTTCCCCGATGTATTGCCATGCAGATAAAAGGAAATTCAAAACCATTAACGTGACCTCTGGGAAGTCCTAAGTCTGTTTCCAGCTAAAGCAGAATCCAGTTGTTTTAAGCACTGATGGAACAGTATAAAGCACATCTTCAGTCACTGACAGAAATTCACTTTCATCCTTCCAAACTGCGGATGATTACAGTATCTAGCATTACCCAGACCCACCTGGAATTCTGGTCAACTTCCAGTATGCTGGAGCCATCTCTCCAGAGAAACCCTGAGGAACTTGGACCACATTGCAGCACTGCCAGAAAACCATCTCAGCTGGCTCTTGCAGGCCAAACAAGGATTCATGCCTGACAGTGAGGGCAGAAGTCTCTCAGAGACCAAGTGGCATCCAAACATTTGCCAATGCCCAGACTTCTATTGCTAGCCAAGGGAGACCTTGCGGTCTAGGGATATCCGTGCATGGTATGTCTTCCACTGAGACACAGCTAGATTCTGAATTATTTGCATTTTATTTATGTCTTAATGGCAAATTCCTCTGTAAATAGGATTTAAATTAGGGGATTTAAATAAAGCTTACACTCCACTTTCAGTTAGGGACAATATGGTATCTCAGTCAAATCTGAGCTTGTTTACCTGGGGCCCTAGCATGCAGGTATGTGCAGAGAGGAGGGTTCAAATCCCATCTTCTTTACTTTGTGGAGAAGAAAAGGTGAAGTCAAGTCTTACAGGAAGAGTAGGACACTGCAACACAGACAACAACAGCATTAGCACCTACACTTTCTCTCTTACTGACAGAGGATAAGCTCTACTGTCCAGCACCAATCCTGAGACCATGATTGCAGATGAAGGAAAATGGGGAGACAGCCTGGGCTGCACAGCGCCAACATGCTTTAGAAATAAGATATGGCATAGGTTAATCCTACTTATAACAAATGCTTATTCATCCCCAAACAGAAAACCCAACTGGATTTACTTGTAAATACTCAGATAAATAGCAGAAGGCATAAATGAAATGAAAGCAGGTGACATTTTTCTTGTAGAACAAAACTCCAAGTCTGACTTTAGGTGCAATAAGATTTCAAATCTGCAGTCACCAGAGCTCCAGATTTGGTGGAGAACTAGGCTGCTTATCGAGATATAAATACCCAGTTTAGACCTTGCGGCAGCCAGTTCCTCTCACGTGTGGTGCTCTGCACACTACTAGCAGCCAAATACAGGCACGGACTCTGCATAATTGAGGTGCCAATTTTACCTGCTGAGTGAAAGGATGAGGACATGGAGAGGAATTAACCCATAAAGAACTGCCACTCACCTGTTGTAGCGCAAGGAACGTTTTCACATACCACAATCCTGATGCGTTGCCACAGCTGCAGGTAGAGTCCTTGCCCTCCCTACAAGCTTTCCCTTTTGCTGGGGACCAAGCAACATGCAGAACATGGCAGGAAGTGTCATATTCCAAGCTATTGGTCCTTTTATCCAAAAAACAGATAAGCACTGATAAACTTATGTCATTGATAAACTAAACAAAAACCCAGCAATGCTGTCATTTCAATTAATGTGGCCATTCAATGTAAGTGGCCTACAGAGCTTACCTGTCTGAAGCTCAGACGACATTCAGGTTGGTGGCAAACTGCAGGCAAGTAGCACAGCATCAGGTCACAAAACAGGGCTGTTCTAAAGCTTTTCTTTGCAATAACAACTCCTTGAGAGATGGGGCTTTACTATTTATTTATTGCTATGGAGAATGAGGATTCTGAACTGTAAAATGTACCTGTAACTAACCAGCAGTAACATAACTGAGAACTGCTGTTGTTTCCTGTTCTCACCTAGAGAAAGAACAGCATCTCTGATGGACTACACCGGTAAAGCTTTCGTATCACTAGACAGTCCAAGAACCGACTGCTCACTAGCCATGAGAAAGTCTTTGTTATCTTTTTTTATTTACTATATTTAAGATTGTAATTTTTTACAAATACTGTTAAAATACTTTACTATTTTTTCAGCATTTGCCTAATTTTCTTACTTACCTCTGTATAACAATATTTCAGTGTTCCCATATTTGAACATAAGGAATGAAGAGTTTTAGATTAGAGTTTGTTTTGTCACCGCAGCTGGTGCTTAAATACTCCCAGGAATAAATGTCCTGTGAGTTACCCAGCTAGGCAGAACTGTTCTATAAGCAGACTCTGCAGGTAAGAACAGCTGTGATTCATAAAGACACATGATGAGCCTTTCCAGATTTCCTTTGTCTCCTGAGAATGGAAAAGGAATACAGACATCATGGTTCTGTAGAATCCAGGCAGCCCGAGTCATCAGCACGAGATGCTGTCAGAGCAGAAACGCTCTGTCTCCTAGGCATGCACACAGCATGCCCTCTCTCGTAGGAGTGCCCCTAAGTGACAGGGCACGTGCTTCTTAGAGAGGGTCAGAATAAGAAGTAAAAATAAATGTATCCAGAGCAGTCATTTCCTGGACACAGAAGAAAGTTAGTGAACATTTATTTCAAATCTCCAGTTCCCAATACTGTGATTTCAAAGCTTTGAAACACCTGTGCAATACCTTTTCTTTCCCATTAAGTATATTCAGTGCCAGTGAAAAGTTCCAGTCTTTTAGGGAACAATCTAGATGAAAAAAAGTCAAATCTACCAAAGTATACTCCACTGTTGTGTTCTTTTATTCTCCCTAGAGACCCTGTAAAGGGCAGTAATTCTGTGGTTTCATTTCCAGTAGTGTTAAGATTTCCATAGGCACCACTAATCTAAATCTAACTCTGTACTTACTTTCTAAACCACCTGGCCAATTTTTCAGTTGCTTTCAAGTAACAATCAGTAATCAACCTGCTAACAATATAAACCTTTTAATCCCTATAGAAGATCATTTCCTCGCTAATTTACCTTGACTGACTTAAGTCTAGAAGGCAGTCCTTCACAAAAATAGCAGTTTGCCTTTTGACCAACAGCAACTGCATTTTCATAGGCTTGTCATATGTTGAAATACCAGGCTCAAGAGTTAACAGATGTAAAAATGCTGGGAAGAACTCAGTAGTGCAGCTTTGTCAGCAGCTTTCCCGACTTTTGAGAACTGTGCCGAGAACCACATCTTCCACACCCAATGAAAATAAACCGAAACCGAGATCCTGCATGGGTGCTTGACAGTAGTGGAACACAGATGGGAGTTTTTAGGTCGGAAACAGATCTAGGTACATAAATGCTACATGAATACATGTTTGGGAAGGTTATATGAATTGTAACGATGAGGCGTGTGCCATTTACTCTCTACCTCTTTTTATGACTTTAAGTGCCGACATCTCCCTAGCCACTCAGCCTAAAATGAGGAACTGTATTTACTGTACTTGTTTTGAGCCACTCAGAGACACTGAAAATAAAATATTTATCAAGTAGCACTTTTACTAAGGAAAACTTTTATTTCAACTGTGCAATCAATCAGTATTTAGACAGCAGTTTCATAAACATTTGGCATTTAAACTATTACTTTTTGGCATGACCTTGGGGTAGTATATAAACAACCCTGGCAGGGAAAAATGAACCAAGACACTAGGTAACATTTACTAGAATGCTAGAAAAACAAATCCACATTATTAAACAAAATAGTTTTTAAAAGACATAAAAAAGTTACATTCAAATCAGGGCAAACATTAGCTTCCCTCACACAATGGAATTCACAGAGCTGATCCCCTGAGACAAATATAAAATTAATAAAATTCAGCTCCATCCTCCATTAGCCAGTCAGCCATTGTTGCCCTTAGAAGAAAATGGCACGTGGAGTGAAAGGATCCAGAACACCACAATATGAGATACATACCTGGCTCCTACACTGGCAATTCATTCACAACTTTAAAAAAAAAAAAATCACAAACAAACCAAACAAAATAAAAGCCAAACAATCAAAAAGCAACATTTGTATAAGTCAGTTTTTCATATACAGTCAGTCTTTACTGAAAGCAGACCAGGCAGATGCAATGTGGGTGTATGCAACCATGAAAAGCGGGTAACTTCCAGGAGCACAGCTCGCAATGGAACCAAAGGGCCCAACACAGCAAAACCTTTAGTATGTGTTTACATTCCTTTTGGGTCAATTAGGACCAGTCTCGGTGTAAGTCTAGAGGAATTCCAAAGAAATAAACAGATGAATCACCGTGTTTGTCAAATTGTGTTCTTTTCATACAGGCTTCTACTAACAGAAAGCAATTTGGTTTCAGACTTGTATTGAATAGTGTTTTTTGAAACACGTTCCAAAATACAGTTACATAAATAATATTTTTTAACTTCATATTATTATAGAAAAGCGCTCAATATTTCCTGCAGACAGTTTCCTCTGCTTCAGAAATTGCTTGCTATTAGCAGAGCTGCAGCTGCAACAACTAGCCAGTATTTTAACACTTGTTCGAGCTAAGAACTACCTCTTCAGCAATTACTAGGTATAATTCTGCTTTCAATTTTACCGGAATAACATCAGTAAATTGATTTCTGTGAAATACTACCAGAGTTACACCTGTCCAGCTCTTTTCGGCTAGAAGGAACAAGATTTTTGACTAAACATGGAATGCCCTACAAAACCTACCAACATTCCCCATGTTAGGAGATGGACTGTTCCCTGCATGATTCTGTAGTGAATAAAAGGAGCAAGAGGTCCTGGTCCCAGCTATGTTAAGTATTCTTGTGTATGCTCAGGTTGCAGCAAATGGCAAGTCATTCAAGTTGACTTAGTTAGTAACGAAGAGAGAAAATGACTCAAAATACTCAGTATTTACTACAGGCTAAGACTGGATGCATGGAGAGTTACAGTGGACCTATGATGCATGGTAACTTGTTATCTTACAAAAATCCATTTGCAGTGGGAGTTTTAACCACATAAGAATTCTGTCCTTCAAAAATAATACCGTGAAGACTTAAACCCCAACCAACTAAAAAAAAAAACAACCCGATTTTGCCTTTCCAGACCATGTAGACTGAAATAAAAATTAATTCTCCTGTTGACTTCAAAAGAAACAGGATGAGGGACCCTGACTTGAATAAGGCAAACAAGATTTAGCTCATAGTCTGAACCAAGGCAATGAAACCAGAGAGGGAATGGACTACTTAAAAACAGGTAAAGAAATCTAATGATGCTCTTTTCTGTTAAAATCTCATAAATTATACAGAAAATGCACAGCTAATATAGGAAATGATTAAAAGTGATATATAGATTTTTCAAGTTTCTTTTACAAAGGCAGAGCTATTAAAAAAAATTGTTTAAAAAATAAATAAATCAACTACTAGGCCCTATTCTATACAGCATACACATTCCCAGTTCTCCTACATAACTCCTGAAAGATGAGAATACTTTTTATTTGTTAAATATGTAGAAAGTACACAAGTGTAACTGTGGACAGGGCAGATTAAGCATTTGGTTTTGCATCCAGGTCATGCAGAACAGGCGTTGCTGTTGCAATTGAAGGGCAGAGTCCTCACTTGGAAACACAATTAGCACCGTAAGCCAGTTTCAGGACTTCCTGTGTAAGTTTTGATACTTTTCAAGTCACATCACCTCTAAGATTTTTGCTTTTTAAAGTACCGAGGTTGCATATACACTCATTACACCAGCCATGGCTCCTTAGTTCTTAACACACAAACAAAATCAATTCACATAGTGTAACACTAAATTCCACATTTATGTTCATCTTCCAGAACATATTTAGTAAAATTCATAATTAAAATAATGATTTTTTTTTTTTTTCTCCAGGACCCAGCTTCTACAGACATAACCAAGAAAAAAATACTGGAAAACCTGAAACCATTCTGCCTGCTGTGTTCTGTCAGATCTTTCTGGGCAAATGGAATGAACAAAGTTTACATATAAAAACCTGATTTCCTTAGACAGCCACAGGTATAAACTTTAAAGAAAATGAGTATCTGTAATATCATATCTATAATTAAATGCTTCATATCCTTGAAGCCAACACATGTAAGCTTTGAGCACAATTTTGCACTGTTTACAATTATGAAAGCTTCATTCTGCTATTGAGTTCAATAGAGAAAGTATCATTTTCGACACAATTTTTTCTGGATGTTCCTTTGTTCACATTGGTAGAGTTTCCAATCGTAAGACAAATTCTCTTTCACAAAATCTTGTGCTATATTAGTAATAGGCACGTTTTGTTCATCATAATTGTAACTATGTGAACAGGGAAGCACATGAATGTAGACTGGGTTCTGGAGAAACCTATTAGATGTGGTTAACATAAAAATAAAGGAAAAGACAGAATAATTAATGTCTAACTAGGCTTGCCTATATGCTGAGGTAACCTTAAATATCTTTGGTTTTCTTCATTTGCTGATAAAAAGTACCTTAATAAAACATTAAGTGATGAATAGAGCTCTGGATGCACTGCTCTCTAATTCACTGAGTATTTCCATCTCTCTGGCTATTGAAGTTAGAGAATCTTTCCTAGATTGGTAAGTATTATATGAAATCTGTTTCTCTCAAATTATCTGCAGGTTAAACTACAGAGCGGGTCTCTGGAAGAAAAGGTTTAGGATATAAATTATTTACCTGTAATGAGGGTCATAAAATGACATCTGATTATCAGTACTTACAGCAAATAAGTCTTTGGAAAAGCAGTTACCATCTGCATATCAGCGCTTTCCGAACAAAACTAACAAAAGAGGCTACTCTGAAAGATGAAGTGTGAAACTTCATGCTACAGCTACACGTTCTTAATCTAGTTTTGATTAATTCACACTTTACCTAACTAGAAACAGTACTCTGCTGTACACTAAACATTCTGCCTGACGAGACCAAAAATAAATCTTTGGTGAAAAGGTTTTCTTTTTCTTCAGCAAGTAGATAAAAAACTGTTCAAAAATATTTTTTTTTTTAATACTGTAGTGTTGATCAACTACATGCTGGAGAAAAAAAATTACACTTGGAAGTCTTTGGAGATATCTGCTGGTATTATTATAACTTTCTTTAAAGGCATTTGTAACAACAAGGTAGTTAAAATTGTAGGAGCATACAACTCAAGCTATGCAGTCAACTACTACAATCAAGAAGCCCTATTGTTTTTTGTTAGTAACTACTTCGACAATAAAATGTATTCAGCTCTTCAAACCTATAGCTTTTAACTAGTTCAATTATTTTTGGACAATATGTGGCTTCCTTCTCTTCTACAGAAAAGTCTTTGGTACAAGATTATTTTAAAGCATTTGATCAACACCGTTAGGAGAAGGTGAATGTATACTGTCTGGTTCAGAACTAGCAAACAGTCACAAGGTAAAGAACTACAGAAACTAGAGGCCGATTACACCACCACAAAACAGAACAGTAAGGCTTATTGAGGACTTCTGACCACCTTTTGATACGTGAGGAATAATATAAAAGTCAGCCTGGCCCATCCTAAGGGTGACATCGTGGCTCCAGTAAAGTCAGTGGGAGTTCTGACAGACTTAAATAGAGCCAGGAGTTCCTATGGTTGATTTCTCACAACATTACATTTTAAACATAACTTTTTTTTTTTTTAACGTAAAAACATATGCCTTTTTTTTTTTTTTTTTTTTTTCTCCTTTAAAGTAAAACAAAAAAAGGAAAGGCAG
>JAAGNO010018208.1:15811-25835 GCA_033439905.1 Ceryle rudis
TTGGGGAGTGGATTACAGGCGTGTGCTCTCCCGATCTACATATCCTTTTTTTTTTTTTTTTTTTTTTCTCCTTTAAAGTAAAACAGAGAAAGAGAAGGCATGGAGAAGAGGACTGGATACAGATACAGGCAACTTTATAACATTGAATGATTCCAACCTCCTTCCTGCCTCTCTCCCTCCCTCTTATTAAAAACAAAACGATACCCTGTCTGTTTGCTCCACGTTTCTGTGAGGCAGCTCAAAAGTAACAAACTGTTCCCTGAGTACAGGAAAAAACAACAACAAAACCAACCAAACAAAAAAACCCAAACCCACTAGAATAACTCTTAAAGGAGGTAGTATAAAACAGGAATTGCATGGGTTCAAGGCAGTAGCAGTACTCACCTCTTAACAGACTCTTCAACTAAAGCTCTGGCTTCTTTATTTCTCATGGCAGCCTCATCAGAGTTCTAGACTGGCATGTGGGTAAAGTCACTCCCTGAGCTAAAATTCCTGTCTAACAACACACTAGGTGAAGGCAAAGAGCAGGGTTGCATCCTAACACCAGCTCTGAGACATACTGCAATGCTAGCTACACTCAAAGCTGGGTAAAAATGAACGATAAACTCAAGATACAGTTTACTTAAAACATCTAAAAAGCATTTAAGGCATCTTTCTGTACTCCAGAGCAACTTTATGAATACTAAAAAGACATAAGGCAAATCAGTAATTTTATAATATATAATGCAAGGCACCATTGCTCAAAAGTACTATGATACTGGAATACTCAGCATTATTACCTATTTCATGACACTCAGGCAGAGCCAAAATGTTTGGAAATGCTGAATACTACTTCATTTTGCCATGCTTTTTAGCATTAACTGTCAATAAAGGGGCAACATTTGTCACTGTGGGGAACTCAGCACATCCCAGAGCCCTCAGGATATAGCATACATCCTGTCAGCAGTTGCCTGCACAAGTTTCTGGGAGGAAAGGCACTCTCCTAGGCTTACTGGGGTTATGAGAAAACAAGAGGTAAAAAAGATTTCATGTGGCTGTACACATGGAAGCACCAACTCCAGTTTTCCCAGTTTTTAACATCCTCTATGTCAAACAGATTAAATTGTTACATTTTATACTCTGAGGTTTCCTTCCTTTTAAAGACAGAGCTTCAGCTAAACAATCTTGTTCTCCTACCTGTACAACTCCCTGATCATTAAGCGCACGTGTGCGCACGCACACACGTTCTACACGCAACTGGAAAAAAAACCCAACAAACAAAACCAACAACAAACAAAAAAAAAATTAAAGTTAACCAACACTACTAGGAAGTATCATCAGTTCCGTAGCTGAGACCAACTAGAACACAAATGAGGTAAAGCAGTCGTCATTCAGAGTTCACCTCTCGGCAAACTGAGGTAGATAGTCAGCAAAAGGGCCAAAAGCCTTCCCTTTGCTCCAGTGACACATTTTTAACTTTAGTCAGAAATCTTTGCTGTCCTTTCACATTTGTTGACCACTGAACATTCAAAATGAGTGAGTTTTAAAAAACAAAACAAACACAAAAAGGAAAACACATTCAATAGCAATATGGGATCACCTGCTAGGTTAGTCAGGCTTTCCACAATAAAACTTTGGCTCCCTGTTCATTGTCCTTCGAACAGACATACACTGCAAGAATGTCTGGCGTAGCCCTAAGGATGTCAGTTTTGCACTGCAGAGTGTATCTGAAGAGGTGAGGTAGGAGTCTGGTCAGTAGCAAACGGCAGAGGAGACTCTGTGCAGTTACTTATGGTAGGGGTCATCATGTTCGTACCCAAGTCACTGCTTGCAAAAGGACTGGTAGTGGGAGGGGTGGCACTTGTCACAGAGGAGAGGTGTATCTCATCGTTGGACTCGTGAGAAAATCTTCCAGAGTCACCAGTCTCGTGGCTTCCTTCACTGTTGGCTGAATGCTCTGTATCAGCAACAAGACTGAATGGTACCTGAAAGTTAGACTGCTGGCCAGGAGAGCTGGGAGAGTCATCCTCACTGACGAGCACCGTGGTCCCTGGCTGATATAGACACACCGTCTGGACAAATCTTCTCTGAGGCTACATAAAAAGCAGAGAGAAAAAGGTCGTTCAGCTTCTGAAAAGCTGAGCCATAATTTGAATCTTTACTGCATTTCCTATCTCCTATTCTGCCAGAGTGCCTCTAACAGCATTGGCTCAGAACAGTCTGGGATTTCCTACAGGAGGTTAAAAAGAATCAGTCTTAAGTCTTTCTCATACTTTTCCACAATAGATGAAATAATCCCTTCTAGCTAAGCATGGCTAATCAAGAATCATTTCGCTGGAGAGACCTAAATGGCATTTTAAAAACATACTTGGCAGAGCTCTCTCCCATCCCTTCATGCATATTCTTTAAGCATTACTCCTTGGGTGGTAGCAAATATTTTTCTAATACAGGCATCAGAAATAGGCAGCTGCTTCTGGACACATTTTGGAATACGAATCTACTACCCAGAGATCAAGACTTCCCGTTCCTTAAGTGTACAAGAGCACAATACAAATTACAATTCAATAAACATTAGTTAGATGCCCCATAGGTGTGAATTTGCATGAGAGTGTTCAGGGTTTGGCTAAATACTTCAGTTTTAAACTGTTATTTTTCTCATCCAAGTAGCAAGTATGTCTTTAGCAACAATTTCAGAAGCCAGATAGTTCTGCTCAGATTCTCAATTTCTGCAATACTTTGGCTAAATAATTTAATTTCTTTCAGTTTCTCTTTAGCAAACAAAGTTTTGTCTGTCAGGGTAGGAAGGTATTCTTTACATTTTTATATTATTTTCATTTATAAATACATATTTAATTTGCAATTATACAAAGTTTCTGCAGATGTACTACTGTAGATGCTATGCCTAGACTCAATACACAGAAATCCTTTTGCTCACAGATAAAAGGGCACAGGCAAGAAAGTAATCAGTTAACTGTAAAGAGTTACAATATCTGACAACTTGGGACAGAAAATGAAACTTCCCTAACACTTTACTACAACGTAGAACACCATCGACCTTAACACAACTGAAATTATCCCATTAAAACTTAAACCACTAATTATGCATTTCTATAAATATAAAACTACGTATCAACTCGGTGTAATACACAGGGTACTTCAGTAAATATTGTGCATCTCTGTCCATAGACCAATTACCTCCTCAGTCTTCAATTTCTTAGTATCTTGGAAGAACAGCCACCTTTTCTTGCAGTTAGCCTTCGTGACAGGCCCGTAGCTGTTAATGATCAGATCAGATCCTCCCTACAACAGAGGGAGACACACGGACATTTCTTTTAACAAATTAAGTTCCTAAGATAATTAAAATATCTTTCTATTCCTACCTATTGGCTCATACTGAAAAGGAAGATGAATGAAGTCTTGATGCTTAGTCATCTTTTTGTGGTCTAGTATTCATCTACTGCTCGACACAGGCCAACACCAGATCCACTAAATCTGGCAAGCCCACAGGCCAGACCCAACAGCTATAGTACTGCAAACACACAGCAGAATATTCCAGCCACTGCTCTTGTTCTACTCCTTTGAATGCGACCATTCACAGTGTCTGTACCTGTACTGGGGTCCATTTCCCAGGTCTCGCATATATCCTCAGCGAACAACTACATTCAAGTTTGCAGTGTGTACAGAAGAAGCCTTAAATCATTACGTCTGCATGTGAAAGTAAGGCCAATGTGGTTTTGTCACAGTAGACTCCTGACTGTAAGATTCTACACACCCACTGATATATCCTGCCAGATAAGATTAATTTATAATTTGATCAAATATGAGTTTATAAAATGTAGCATTGTTTTGCAAATAAATATACAGAAAAATCATATTTTCTTTAATACCTGCTTAGTGTTATGCTTGACTAGATTGTGCACTGGCACTTGACGGACTAGGTGCTGACAAGGACTCTCCCCTGTCTCCTTGGACTAGCAGAGGCCACTTAGCAGTCCTAAGTCTATGGAGCTTCTATCCTTCGATGCTGTGCGAGAGCCAAACTCTGCAATCTGCAGAGTACAGTATAAAACAAGCGTACGGAATCAGATCTGTAGCTGAATTTTAAGATAAGTCTTGAAAATCTGACCGTGGATTGCCAAACTTGTGTTCAACCACCCATTAAAAAAAACTCCTGTGAATTGGTAATGTACATATTTTACTGATAAGGACTCTGATGTTATAGCAATGAATTCTAAAGAAAGATTTCTGGTTTGGAGTGAGTAAAGCTCACAGTACCTTAGCATCGATGAAGCTGTTTCCCACTATCATTGGCAATAAGGATTCTTCATTCTCTGCAATTCCTTCAATATTCTTCTCCACCTCATTAGCACTGGCTAATGAGATGCTGTGATGTGACAGCTGGTCAGTGCTTTGCTGCACAGGTTTAGGAGCAGATGTTTTCCTGCAGAATGTTAAAGAAGAATAAAATTGACCCACAGGAAGAAAATAAATAAATAAATCGAGGATAAACTTCAAAGGTATTATCAACCTAGTAATATTGGTATATTCTCAGAATTCACATTTTATTATATGATACTCTTAACTCTCATGGAATTTGACTGTCACTTCTTGTGATTAAAAAAAAATAATAATTGAATCTGCTTCCAGTTAATCATACACAGTAGGCTACAAGCTTATGTGCAGACAGGAATTTTCAGGATTAGCAATATTACTTGGAGCAAGTAACCACTAATGGTATTAAGACCTTTCTACGATGCTACACAGAGGACGTCTCACAATCTGTATTTTTTCTTGCATGTATGCTAAAAAGTCCTTGTTACTAACATATGCTTTCAGACATCTTTTTAATTTATTACTTGTTCTGATCCCAAAGCTATGGGCAGAGTCACTGGGCCAGTTTATACTCCATAGCAGCTGATGACAAGACAGACAGATGGTGGCTTGCACCCCTGCAAAGAAACTGCATTGTGGAATTGCTTTATGTCAGAGTTCCTCTCGTCCAGCAACACAAGTTGCTGAGAGTTAAAGCCTTGCAAATCAGGTCTGGTCAGGCTGGAGGGTTAAGCAGGAGGAGTGGATGATATAAAGCAGCACAAGGGTTCTTTTATTTGAAAACATGCCTCGTAGTTAGTTGTCAAAGCACCACTGGCCCACTCTGTGGGTGGTTCTTTCTTTTCACTGGAGAAGGGGCTCAGGTAGAGTAGTGCTTCGCTTCTACTGCTGCTGGGAATAGGTGAAGGGACAGATTACTTCAGAGAACTTGCCACTCTTGGAGAAGACGGCATGTCCCAAAAATCAGTGCATTAAGAAAGAGCTCAGTCTTGAAGGACAAAAACATACCTGGCTTTACTGCGATAAATTAGGATCAGGATGCAGATAAGGATGCAAGTCAAGGCTATGCAAACCCCTACAACAATGCCAGTCATTGATTTCTGGTCCAGATGATAATAGTCAGAATAAACTACAGAAAGAAAAAAAAAAAAGAGCATAAAAAAGGGTCAGTAAATAAGGAGCATTACCCCCTGCTCCCTGTCAGAAAAGTAACAGGGTAACAGTCATCACCACAGAAACAAATGCTTTCTTTGAATGAGATTTCCAGACATTCTCTGTCATACATTTTGACACTTTTAAAAATAAAACTTGGTAGACCAAACAGAGGACTGTATGCAGTCCTGGTGTGGGAAGGGAAGAAGAAACTGCCCCACACCACAGCCTCTTCAGTGACCTACAACATGAAGCAGAGAAGCTTTCTTCAACCCCTTCCTTACAGGTTGCTACCAGACAACAAAGGGAAAAGGCTTGGAGAATTCCAGCCACTGTCACCTCCAGATGGGGTTCGCTTTGATTTATGCTTTGACATCATCTGTCTATTAACCTAATTCTGAGGACATGACTGTTATTTACTTATTCAGGCCTAAAATAGAACTGCATTTTAGAAAGGAATAAGACCTGAGCAAGAAAAATCCCTGTGCTTTAATCACAATTCAATGTGTAGCACAAGGAAAGGTTAAAAGGTCCATGCACCTAAATGTACCAGCTCTTGTGTCCCCAAATACATTTAAAATCTGTACCAAGTCACCAAGATAAATCCCATTCTATATCACAGACAACATGTTCTTTCATTCTTCTACAGAGAGAGCACTGATGTTGCGTTATTTTCCCCAAGGTAACACATAGTTTTTCCCAAGAGCTGCAGGTGGAGCAGACGTCTTTGGTGAAAATATATGCTGATATATCACTGACTGACAGGTTGAATTTGGTTGCTGGAATGCCAAGAACCAGAAAATTTCAACAGGCTTATTTTAAGATGCTATCTCAGCTCTGCTGGGCTGTCTGGTTCTAACTGACCCAGTGCTACTGGTATCTCAAGCCAAGTAAAGGACTTAAAGTAAGTGCCTTGGAAGAGCATCTCCAAAGTTGATATTGATGTTAAATTCAAAACAGTTGTGTCTTCTCATTTGAAAGGCAAACTTCCAACTTCTGAGCTAAGGAACGAAACCCGTTCTAAGTTGAACTGAGATAAAAATTCCAAAATGGTTTCCTTTAGAAGAAAATGCTACACTGTTAGGACTGCCTTGCATAAAACAGAATGGTTTACCCAGAAAGCGGTTACAACCTGAACCAAGCAGGGATCTTTTTTCCTGGCGCTTGTGACAGTAATAATCAAAACATTGCTACTGACTTGTGGAATCTCCTGAATCCAAGCGTTTAGGTCTCTGGTTAGACTCTGATGTCTCCTTTGGCAGGACAGCAAGTTCTACTGCATTTGAGAAGGGTCCTTCTCCCACTTCATTGGAGGCTGCTATTTTGACCAAGTAGACATTTCCTGCGACAAGGTTTTCCAGCAAAGCCATGGTCATTGCTCCTACGAAAACATAGGATTAACAGTTCCAGTCAGACAAAAATCTGTGGTAAGAGATGGAGATTTGGACATTGGGACTTACACTTGCTTTCCAATACCAACTCTAAATCTTGTTTGAGGACTGTGACCACTTCCATACGTCCTAAACTGAATATACAGGGTACAGAATGAACACTGGGGTTGCCTTTTTGTCCCTTTTGGCCTTTCTCTCTATACTGCTTGAAGACAGCACATTGTGAAGTGCCGTTATAGTTCAAAACCAAGAGTCGAGTATTGGCTGTGATACACAGAATACTAATTCTAAATCTAGCACTGGCTGCATTGCAGTGTAATTTCAGTGTTTCTGTTGTGATCGTAGCTGTGAGGAGATGCTCCAAGCGTTAACCAGTCTTTGAGGCTGAGAAATCAGGACGTTAGACCTCTCATATACTAATCTAGATACCTCTCCTGGATCCACTGTACCATGAATGCAAATGAAAACTGTCATAAAATAATTCAGGTTCAGTTTATGAAATTTCCAAAGAGGACAGATTTGGAAGAGTGCACTGTATCATGCTTTTAAAATAAAATGAAACCCTGTTTAGACCTGCATAGGCTTCCTTGATTACTGCTCATCTAAGCTGTGCCGCTAAAAATATTGCGGAAAATGTATTCCTCACATGCTAAGGATTCATTTCCTAAAATCCCCGAAGGCAGGAAAAACAGATTAAGAACATAAATAGGATTCACTTGCATTGTCCTTACACAGGCAAAATTCCTATCAAAGCAGTGAGAGCTTGCCTGTCCAGGGACTGCAAACTGCTGCTTAAAGTTCCAATTCCTTTCTAAAATGCCTGTATTTCTGTCTACCTTAGAAATATATTGCTTTTCCTTCCCCAAACAGTGGCAGTTACAGGACTAAATCTATCACTTGTTCTCTTTCACATATTCCATTTACTTTCTCAGACTTAAGAGTCTAAATTTCAACCCCTTCAAATCAATTTCAGAAGTCAGAATTTATACTATCTCGAGAGCGTATAAAATATATGGTTGTTTTATTGACAGAAGAGATTATACATTTGTCAAAAAGGAAGCTACTTCAAAAGCTGTTTCAACTCTTCCATAAAAAAGCACCCATTAGCTGAAAGCATTTGAAGTAAAATGTGAGGTATCTGTAACCAAAGGAGCTGTAATATTTAGCACCAGCAAGGGTGAAAGGTCACATCTCAATATTACAGGCTCTTTCCCACCAGCTCCTTTAAAATCCGCTGCATTGCTAAAGCAAGTAAGCACTTTGTACTGATTTACTGCACACCAAGTGTGTAAAGGCTGTAACTTCTGATCCACTTGAAGAGAACTAGGGAAAAGGGGGGGGGGGGTGACTGGAAGATAACTCATCACAAATCAGCAACAAACTGCCTTTCTGTTTTCTAATTCTGCCATGCCTAACACAAGCTCAGTCAAAATAGATGGGTTTGGGTTTTAAGTTGGTGGATGGGTGCATAAACTAAAGCCCACGCTACAACTTTTATAGGTGGTAGGCTTTGTTTGTGGGCTTTGGTTTGGTTGGATTTTTAATTTTTTTTTCATTTGGGGGAGATGTCTTTGGAGGTATGGGAAAGGAATGGGGTAAGATTTCACAAATCTTCTGCAGAGTAAGTTTAGTGTCAAGACCAAACAATGCTATTTAGTGCATAGGTTATCTGACCTCATCAGAATAACTGCATTTAAAATCCCAGATCTTGCTTGTACCTCAATTTACCTATGAGAGGACTGTCATGGGACTATCACAGTATTTTCCCAATTTTACCTCTACATACTAATTATCTTTCACAGACTTTTTCAGCTGTACTTTCACTAAGAGCATTACAGATTGTCCTAACATGTCAAGATGCCCAAATTCCATGCCATGCCTCAAACCCTAACATATCTGTCAAAACACAAAATTAGTGACTCTGACGTTGATGGACATAGTAATACACTGAGATTTATAGTTCTCCATTTGCTCATTTCCTCCAACACTTTCAGTATGGGAACACATGAAGATGTGTACTGGTACTGCCATCCTCTCATCTGAAATATCTATGGTAACGTACTGTTTGAGATGCTGTTCAGTTTCACAGCCATGGCTGAACTGGACTATGAACCTAAAAGCAATTCACCCGCTTTGCTGCGTACAACAAATACAGCATATCATCACCAGAATGGCAAGGTTGATGTTCATAAAAGCTCTTTGTGAATTTAAAAATGATGGGGGTTTTTTAGTGAGTAAAAAATAACATGAAATTGGTCCTTTAATATGACAACTTCACATCTTTGTTTCTTTCAACGTTTTAATGGGATAACTTTATATCGCTGTTCCTTTGAACAAGGTTAATAGTGAAAAATCACGGGCTCAATCTTCCCTCTTTAATTAGACCTCACTGGTATTTCAGAGACTAGTTTTTCACAAATTTTGCTTAACAGTCCTTTTACTGTTACTCTTCACAGCTGACCACTCTATTTGAGACCATCCAGCAAAGATAAAGCAGCACTGCCACCTTCCCAAATGGCTGTTGGTCCTTCGTCCTCTTTTCAGAAGCAGCACAAAGGACAAACACCGTCTTTGAAATAAAGCACTTCACTCTCACTGATGGCAAAATGAGTTGTCCTCTAAGTGCATACTCATTAAGTTTTATGAAAATTTAAAGCCTCACTCTCTGCTGCCAACTAAGCTTTCAGCCATGAAACAACACAGAACAACAAAATAGTAACTCTTTGTGGGCAATCCTCTTAAATAAGTTACTCAAGTGTATGAGTTTACTCTTTAACACTGAGCTTCCCTCTCTAGCTTAATACATTATTAGAACATTACCTATTCTGAACTGCCTCTGTCTATTTTGAACACCAATCAAACAGTAAATGCCTTTTTCTTATTTTCTGGCTAAACCAGACATCTGTTCTTGATGAAGCTCTTCAAACCATAATAATATTCTGGAAAGTGCCTATGAAAAATTAGACTATATCTGCATCTAATCACAAAGATGTGACTGCAGATCTATCACCATACCTGAGTTACTAACTATCTGGGGCTCAGCAGTAGAATAGAGACAGAGAGTTAAATTGAATTTGCAGAGCAATTTACTGGGAGTGAAGTTCATTAAGCAAACTATCTAACCAAATTGGTAATGATCAGAAGAAATGTATAAACCCACGCAGCCACAT
>JAAGNO010018208.1:32794-50012 GCA_033439905.1 Ceryle rudis
AGAATAGCAAAGGGCGTGGTCCCTGTGTGACTGAATGAGGAGCCTGGGGGTTCTTTTTTTCCCCACCGCCTTTTTTTTAAAAAAAAAAAAAAAAAAAAAAAAAAAAAAGAACAACTGAATTCCTCATCAACACTACTTGACTGGGGAGGAGAGAAAGAATAATGGGATGTGGAAGAAAGGCAAAAATGTAACTGACAAAAAACCCCCAGCATCTTTGAGAAAGCCACATTTTTAAAATCTTAATTTTTAAGTGTCTTTAAGACTCTACATTTAGAAAAAGCACAACGTTGAACACCATTCACATTATTCTTGTATAATGCAAGAAGTTTCAAAAATATTTGCCTTTATATAGAAGAACCTGTTAAAAAAGAAAGTCCCTCAACTAGTGTCTATAAAAACCAGGCTTATTTCTACTTCAGGACATCATGCTGCAATTGGTAGTAAGACTAGTTCAATCCTACAGCAATGGCAGAATTTTTAAGCTGTCCCAGATTACTGCTTCTGTGGTTGAAAAACCATCTGCAGTATCTGTAATTGAAAGAGCAACTGAGGAGCGCAGCATTATGTACTGGCCTAGAAAAGCCTAAATGTTACATTGTTCTAAAAAAGGGAATATAAAACAATTTTGAAGACAGTGTACTGAGCAGTCAAAGAAACTGATGTGAAACTTGTTCAGAGATTACACGTATGGCAGTAGTGAAGACCAATTCAAAGTACCTGCAGAGATGCCGTTCCATATTGATCATAGCTTCACCATATGCAAAACAAGATAACCAATAGCCAAAGATCTGCCTCCAGTTCCAACAGATACTTGCACGCTATTTGTTTTATGAAGTGGTAGAAAATACTTTTTGTCTGAAATAGCCTCTGTTTAGAATATTTTTAACAATTGTTAGTTTTGTTTACAGGCTTATAATAGGATTTACTCCTCTACAGCAAACCCAGTACAAACTGGGCACAAACACTTCCATGTTGCAGTTCATCAGCTGGACCAAATATTCAAAGTCAGACATAGTCTTAGAGAGAAAACAAACTTCAGGAGCTTTCTTACCTTCAACCAGCATAGGCATCCTGAATAGTTTATACATAAATCACTGCTAAAAGATTGAGGATAGCATGGCCACCTGGGGGGCTGACAGTCTCATATTCAGTGTTTGCCATCCATGCACTTTATACAGCAACAGGAGGCTTGAGAGGCTCAGAAAACAGGGAAGCGAACACTCAGGCCATCAGTCATGCTCACACCAGACCCAGAAGTAACACATCTTTCCACAGAAGATCACTGCTATTCAGAAACTAGTTAGGTGCAGTGATTTACTCAACCCATTCAATACACAGATCCATTTTAAGTAAAAAAAAACCCCTCACATCAAGACTTCACCTCTGCATTTTCACAATTTCTCTGAACAGCTGGTAACACTGGGTCATTCCCATTAATTCTTTTGCAATAGACATTGTCAGCATTTGTATAGTAGCTGAAGGCTTGCTCCCAGACCTGAGGTGAACAGGAACAATTTTGTAGCCCATTTACTAACTGGCTGAATTTTTTTCAAGTGAATTTGTTTCTGTTGAATATGGTTTAGTTCGCGTTTTTTTAGCGCTGCTGGCATTAGGTTGTTGTAAAAGCATCAGAGCACCTACAGCTTTTCAATAGGCATTTTTATTATAACTTAAAGCAACTGATGGAAAGGATGCAAAAACTACGTCATTTGTGCAAATCAAGAGGCTGGCACTGATGTTGATATAAACCTGCTAATTCATAAATCTTACTACAAGAGTGCCTCTGGAGTTCAGAGGGGCTGTCTTAAAGGACGTTGTAGGCTGGATGGGAGTACACAGGGGCTGTCTTAAGAGACATTATAGGCTGGGTGTTGTATGCTGGCACAGCTTCACGCACTAAAATGGATCTGCATCACCCCCCCTTTTTTATAACCAAAACCTGTCAGCATGAAAAAACACGTGAATAGTAGTTCAAGCAGAGGCACAAATTTCACCTCTGGTAATAACAGTCCTATTAAATAAGAGTAGGAAAAAGCTAAATACGCATTATATTGATTCGTTTCGTATTATCAAAATAAATACTGACCAAAAAAGAAGTAGGATAATCCTCATTTTCTTATGGCAATTTCAGTAGGTAGGTCACTGCTCCCTGGTGATACTCAGCTGGAATCCCATGTCATTCATTCCCCCATAAAAATCTGCAGTGAATCTTGCAGATTCAACCCTGATAGGTCTTTCAGCAGCAACACACATGGGGGAGCCTTCTCTTTGTTTTCTGAGTCTGTGAATAGGTTCTACACCTTATAGTAAAACTATGACAAAGCTAAGTATTACAAGTATGAGAAAAAAATAAGCTTAACTATCATTTAAAACATATTTTTTCCAAGTTATAATCTATTAAATATTACACGAGCTGAAGCTTGGTAAGAGTTCAGATGACAATGACTTACCTGTGTATTTCACTGTCCTATTACATCATTGAGAGATAATCTTAGAGATCATGCTCAGCTTCTGAGAAAACAAATATTTAACTCAGATTTTCCTTTTTTTTTCCCCAAAACTTAAGATTTTTCATAAATTCAAATTATATATATATTTATTAGTTAAGCATGGATTAAACATACAGAGCCCAGTTTTCAAAGCTTAGGAAATCATGTATCGTCTAGTAAATACACCATGATAGGCAACTACAGAGTTGGTACCTTCTCATGCCAGGACTAGTTTTAGTGTATGTCGGTGTATCACGTGGAATGCCACTGAGTTACCGTCTCAAGCTTAGTTCTTCTAAAACACTGAGTCAAATCCACAAAAACATATCAAAACCAATCTGGCAGTGTTGCACAATAGATTTGTGCCTGTTGAGCCTTACCGGTCTCTGAAAGCCTAGGTTTTACTGTAGCAGCTACCATTATTTGAGGGAAAGAAGAAGAAAAAACAACAACAAAAAAAGTCCTCTGTTTTGAAGACGTTTCCCTGGTGATAAAGGTGACAGGGAGAGAGGAAGGAACATTTCTTCAACCAACGTGGGGTTAGTTCCATCTGGTAGAGTTGTACCTCATTACTGCCAGATGGTGTCCTCATGCACTTCCAGTGAACACAGCTGGAAAAACTAGAGGCATCAAAGATTGAGTGCCTCTATTAGCAGTTAAACAACGAAACCAAAAAATGGGCTTTAATCGCTTTGCAGCTGGTGAAGCACTTTCGAATGCAACTACCTCATTCTTAAAGCACCGAGACTGCAGTGAACTTTTAGGAAGTTACTAAGAGCAATAAAGTCCCTTCCATATTCACAATGGGACAAAAATTACATTTTCAATACATTCTATTACATAAATAAAACCCTCTAAGCTTAAAGCAGCACAACATGAAAAATACAGCCAATGAAAAATATTAATCCGTATCTAACTCCATCCTCCCTTCTCAGAAGAATACACAGAAATGCAAATGTCCTGAATGCATTTAATCTTCAAATCAATTTTCTGCAAAAGTTTCAGATCAGTTTCTGCAAAACTGTGTTTTGCCCATTCAGATTTTCATAATTTGTCTTTGTGTGATTCTTTTATTCCACGTTAATTTATATCATTAAAAGTAACTAGAATACCTCATGACCACACTGTACACAAGACATTCTGAGGTAACTGATCATTCAGCTGAAGCTTATATTGAAAAACAAAATGAAGAGTCCTAAATCAAGAGTGTTACGGAGTGCTGTTTGCCAGTATCAACACAGCCAAAATTTTGGTTTTCTGGCAAATACTACATGGAAAGCATCTGTTTACAGGATACTTAGCTAAGGTTACAAGATAGTGTGATACTGCAACCCCTAAAAGCCCTGTCATTGTTTCCTTCAGCTGCTGCATGTTTGTGAAGCTCTGAAGGCCTTGAAAGGAATAGAGCCAACAGGTCAGGGCTAGATAAAATTAAGAAGGAATCCAAGGTCAGACCATGAAAGAACTTTTTTTTTTTCACCCCTCCAGAACAGTAAAGCCCACCTCCGTCAGCCTTTCATTCAGTCCTGATAAGAAGAGACGTCCTCCACAATCTGGATTTAGATGTTTTAAGTCCTCTTTCAGGAGAGGAAAAGATAAGGAATCCTGAAGAACACAGATGTTCTACTATCATTTAACTTCTTAAGCTACATCCAATATGGTGATTCTAGCAGCTGGGGATAAGAAACATATTTTGCTTTTATTCTAGCTTACATACAAAATTTTAAATGATACTTTTCTCCTTTCTAATAAAGGTATCAAAACCACACTACACTCAGAAGGATGAAAAAAATGTGTGTTCTAAGGACAAAACTTCTGTGGCCAAATGTCTATTTTTAATTTAATCTTCTGTGCTGCTGGATTTTTTTGTGTAACCTACAGGTCCATTGTTGGGTAGTGGTCCGTCTGGATAGCTCATTGGTCTGGTTTGCCAGGGTGACTGCACTGCCCCCAAGCCCGTCCCTTCAACACAATAAACTCCAGATAATTATTCAAAGAAGAGGCTGTCAGCATGGGCTGCTCTGACATCAGGTCATGGCCTTTGACATCGAATCTGGGGCTAGCCAAAGTCTGCTCCAAGCAACAGAGGTCCAGGGGAATTATTAAGGGGGAAGGGTGGGAAAGGAAGAGCACTGAGAAATACTATCCTTAAAAATGTACTTTTGAAGCAAAGTAATGTAAATACAGCAGAAACTTATTAGGAAAATAAGCAAATACATTTCAGATATACTAGTGAAAAGGGACAGAGAGAAGTTCATCAAGCTATACAGTAACATAAAGTCAGAAAGCAGAAGGATGATGCAGATTCAGACCTCTTCCTCTCAAAAGCAGTAATCTCTCTCAGATTTTCAGTACTGGATTTTATTTCTCTTTTCTAAAAATTTCCCTTTAACCTTGCTTGAATACATATGATTAAACAAATAAACATATTCCTGTACTGTGATCATTTAAAAAATCTTGTCAAGGCTCTAGTTATGTAGTTTCTAAGCATTATTCCTAGCTTCAGGTAGTAACTTTTAATTCTATTTTTAAAGGAGTGGGAATTTCAATTGATCATATATTTTAAATAATGATTTTTTACTATCAGATTAAAATAGTTTGAGAGATTACAAATTACCAACATTTTACATCTTGTGCTTTCTTTTTCAATTTAAGGGCAACTCTGAACAGTTAGATGGAACAAAGACTGTAATACTCATGTTTTCTTTTGCCAAGCAAATAACCGAAGTAGAAACTAAGCAATTTGTTCTTTGTACAACATTGTAAAAGTTTATTTTGGTAGAAATTAGAACATATGTCATATGTGAATTGATCCAGCTAAACGGTTTGGCTTTCCACTGCTTTGGATGGCTCTTGCTTATTTGTCTAAATCTGGAATGGGTCTGTATCCCTTTTGTAGCTTTGCGCTATCCCTTTAATGGGCCCCAGGACAAACACCTCACACCCCCTTGCAGTAAAAACATCACCTCTACTGCCCACAATTAGCAATAGCAGCTTTATAAAAAAGAAAAAAAAAAAAAAGAAAAAAAAAAGGCAAGCATGAACTGGGTGGGAGGGCTAGCAGGGCAGGATGTATTCCCAGCATACAGACTTTTGGAGACTACAGAAACAAGCTACCTATCTAAATGGCTCAACTTTTTAAAAGAAGTGAAACAGATCTCAAAAAATTAAAGTTTGCTCCATTTCCTTAAGGGCGTGGAACATTACCACTATGCCTGCAACATTTTCCATCGGTTCTTGTTTCTCTCGTGTTTTCAAGAGCTGTTAAGTTGCATAAGCAAAAAGCTCTCTTCCCATATTATTCTAACAACACTCTCTAAAACTAGCAGACACCCTTATGTTAACTAGCCTGGCTCACCGTTTTCAAAGTGAGCCCTCAAAAGCTAACTTGAAAGCAATACCAGAGGCCCAGACAAACACCTAATTTTGATCTTTTGTACTCGTCTTTTCTTCTGAGAGACCTTTTCTTTTGTTGCTGCCCAGTGGAAAGCACATAGCTCATTGGTCCTGCTTTGAAAGATGAGAGCACTGCCCCTCAGTCCACCCCTCGGAGCACAATCACTTTAATGGAATTATGTAGAGAGGCCATCTCTGGAAGAAGAAAGGGAGGGCGAGGGGGGGAAGGAAAGAGTGCCCAAGGAGCCAGCAGAGCCTTAATTACCCCCAGTTACTAACACAGATATGCCCACTGAGAATTCATGCAGTGGTCCAAATAGGATGTGCCACCCCGTACAACAGGTTCCCTTACATACAGCAACTGACCCCTGCACGAGTCACAGAAAACAGTGATTCAAACATTACAGTAGAGGGTCAGGGGAAGACAAGACAAAACAAAACAAAACAAACCCTGCACAAATACTGCTACAAGCACACCTCAAAACAGGAATGTGCTATAAAAGGGTTTTTTCCGTAAGATGGAAGAGACTGAGAAGATGATCTCCCCACTGAAGACCAACCTTTTTGGCTTGCAGACAGGAAGGAAGTTACCATTTGCCTGACCTTCCTTCCAAGAGGAATGCTTCCAGAAAATGCATCTAAATAAAATGCAATAAGCACTCTACCGTGTTTGTTTTACCATCTGTTTAGGTACCAAGCTCTATGGTACATATGCACTGACTGTATGACATCCACCATCACCTTACAAACACCACATTTTTACACAATGACAAAGGCAATCTGTTCACAGCACCCAAACTTTCCCCTGAAGCTATGAAATAAATTTTCTTTCAGAAACAACATTTTCTACTGGTCTGTCATGGACCCCCCATGCCATTTTGACCCTTTTGTGCAGCAAAATGAAAACACTATCTATCATTTCTTACACTACAGTGACTTTCTAGGAGGTGCACAGTTTCATTGCAAAAACATCTGTGGTCTGGTGACTCTTCTCAGATCTCAAGCTTTAGGAGTTGTGCTGTTGAAAGCACGATTGCAAGATGCAAAAGTTTCAGGTAGGGCAACTAACAATCAGTCTGGCTCTTCCCCTTGAATGGGCTACAAGGAACTGCAATAAAACGCATTCAAACTGCTCAATGTAAAACAAGTCAGTCACACCAGAAAAACAAAAATATATGCAAGTAGAAACCACCACTATATTTTTCTTAAGACAAATATTGGCTGCATAGCCTGTACCCAGCTGCATCTATAATTAGGGCCCAAACTTGAGTGGGAATTTTGTTATTGCAGGTGTCAAGGGCCATGTGTGCTCCTGCTCACACAGCGCTCCCTTTTATTTGTCAGACACCAGGTTGTGGTCGTGCACCTACTAGACAGATAGCTACCTAGTCTGCACTCTGCGTCCATGGGCTTGCTGGCATGCACAGTTGTGTGAGCACTAAACTGTTACTATACAGACACTTTGCAGATATAAAGCAACTTCTTAATGAAGTTCAAAATTTGGCACTCATTTGCTGAATACAGGGTAGAGGAAGCAAGTTAACCTAGAAGGATGACAACTTTTTAAAGAGAATTTGCTAAACTAACACATTTGTCATAGACTGCCAGTCTGATACACACTTCCGGCTGCTAATATGACAACTCTCACACTTCATTTTTTGAAGTTAAATCCAGATGAATTTAAAAAAGTTTAAAATAAAAGGCTGGCATCAAGCTTCCATTGTACACTATTAATGCAAAGTATTCACTGAAAACTCAGTGTATAATGCTGAATATTTTCTAATTACACAGGTTAATAAACCAGGAAGCAGGGAAGACAGCTAATGCCACTTGTGAAGAGTTCAACTCAAATGCCTTGGCTCAGCAAGTCATTTCACCCGAAGTGTGGTGGCATGAGGACCCAGGTCTGTTTCCTCAGCCACAAAATGCACTGCAGTATCTCTCTCCATACATAAGCACGTCTCTTTAATATTCCCTCACTATCTTCTTAGAGGTCTCATTCTCTACAGCCTTTCTGATCGGTTGCATATCTTTGACATTTAGCAAGGGTATCCATTTTAATTGTTTAGATTATGCTGAGCTGCCTCCCGAGTGGTTTGGTGCACCAGTGTTATTTTTAGCCTTTACATTTTCATACAGCACATCCTGGACTTCTAGAACATGCTCTGAAGAAAATTTCCATTTGTAATGATAATAAGATTATACAGGACCCTACAACATCCTTGGCTCTAATACGTGCCGCTGTTACATTCAATGGCACACTGGCATGGGCTATTCGTAATGAGTGTTGTGGTAGGAATTTGCACAGAAAATTTATTAAAAGAACACAGTAAGTGACAGCTTGTCACCAGCTGGTGAAGCCTGATATACTACACTTATATTCCTCCTTGAATGTTTCAAGTGAGCTTAAATTCTGTACAAATGCCCACCTAGAAGGCCTGGAGAATTTGCTTCGCTGTAGAAATTATACTACCTTTTCACACTGATTCCACTTAAAACTATATTTCAATAGCATCTTGTGTTAATCTCTTTCCAGGCCAGGACTCTGCTCTTCTAAGATAATTCACCAGGAGGATTACTCAGTCTGTATTAGTGGCAGCAGCTGTGCAAGTTAAAGTTGTTGCTGGTTTTAGTTAAATAGATGTTAATGGTTTATTTGAAGACTATTTAATTAAGACCAAATTTCTGGAACCGTATTCTTGAAAGCACTGTAGCCAGATCTTGCAGGCAATGTAAAAGGAGTGAGCACGTGCAATCTGCATTTGGCCCTAATATGCTCACAAACTCAAATCTTTTACTCAGACTGTCTCTGAACTGTGTTCCGAGTCCTAACATCCTTCTACAAAAATGTGGTTTAATGTCCATACAAAGAAGCATCCAAACATGAGAAGCTCGAAAGATTTCAGGCTTCCTGAAACTTGTGAAAATCTTCTGCTCTTCTGGCTGCCAACAACGCATCTACTATTTATTTTACACTTTGTGGTATTTTGTGAAGATAAAAGTGTATTTCCCCCCCCACTTGGGATTGAATTACAACACGCTTCTAGCATAAATACTACTTTTTACAGGTAAATACTATTGAACTTTAAAGGATGCTCAGAATAGCATAGAATAGCAGTAACAACATGAAAAAGTACATTACAACTTTGCAGAATCTGAAACAGAATATCATAGATTGAGTTCTTTTTCCAAGAATGTTTTTTTAATGTGTGTGTTTTTCAGAATTATATACATGGGATTTTGGTCTGCCTTACAATTTTTTCCTTCAAAAAGTTTTTCTTTTTCTAACAAACAAAATCACTTATCATAGGAAGCATTGCTGTTGTTGCCAAAATGTTTGACCACAGACCAGCTGTAATTTAAATCTTTCAACATATCTGTTGTATTTTTTAATTAGTTTTGTGAAGAACAAACATTGAATATATGTCCAACACTGTGTTAACAAACTGAAAGGTACAGCGCAAAAGACTAGGGGACTACTCATAATCAAGGTTATTTTTGTCCTTTCCCAATGCAGTCAAGATTTAAATTCTACTATATATACCATATAATATATTATGATCTTGATTGAAAAGGGGGGGACAAAATTATCTTGATGTAATTCCTCTGCATATGAAGTTTATACAACACTTAGAAAATGGAAAGGAGTCTGATTGATTACTTCAGTAAAATAAACACACGGCTACTTAACTCTTAGCTAGCCATCTTCCTTTGCACAATTAAAAGGGTTTCCCATCATTAATTCTGTATTACAAATGCTAAATTGAGCCTGCAGTTTGATGAGCATTTTAAGCCAGCATCAGCCAACACTGCTGCTGAAGAAAGCCAGCCTGCTTCCCCTCACCCTTCAGCTACTCGCCCCCGCCACAATCATCCTTTGCTGAGTTGTGTTTCATTCAGGCCAACTTCCCACCTAGTCCCTGGGCAACCACATGAGCATTAATGCAGAAACCATGAGCACGAGCAGCACAAATTAGCACAGACAGGTACACAAGGAACATGGGGTGTTTTTTTCCAAAAGTGACATCCCAAGGCAATAGAGTGAGCCACGGGCAGAACCACCTCACTATTCCCAGCTGCAGCCAGCTGGTTAGGACACAACACAGCACAACCACCGTGAGTCTCTTTCTCTTATGCAGCCTGGTGAAATCATGAACCTCAAACCTATCCACACAAAAACTCCAATGACAGAATCGCCGCGTTACGTATTTTTATTAATAAAAGAAGTTTCCCTCAAGGGGGAGCTGTTATCTAATAGACTAAATGCAAAGCTGGAAATCTGGGAATTTACAGCTCTGTTTTGTCACTGATGTTGGGTATATCATATCACACTCCATTTAAACCATCAGTACCCAAGCAACTCCAGCAACATGGCCCCTCTCTTCCTTCTCTGCCTCAGGTTCCCATTTTGTAAGATGGGACAGTGAACATTCAACCACCTGTGAAACTCACTGGAAGGGTTACAAAGTTCTGGAAGAACACAGCATGTGTTATTAGCGGAAATAACAAAGAAAAGTAGGAATATGAATAACTGCCTAAAGTGGATTTTTGCTTCAGCTGCCTTGCATGGGGGCACAAGGGACAACACAGGCTCAACAGTCCCACGGGCGTGACTCCTCCTGGCTTCATCAAGGGGGAGAGAAGACCATTCAGAGGCAGATTTTCCAAGAGGGAGGCTTGAGCAAAAGAGAGAGGTGTAGGTACTGCTGGACTGGCCAGAGTACCCTGGACTTGTGCCTGCACTCTGAATCATGCTCAGCCATTCACTGTTCTGTCCTACATCTTGACTGCACTTTGGTGTCTTTCTTGCAGTTACTTTGTTGGGTTGATTTGAAGCGTGATCTGGCTGTCATTTCTGAAGGAAAGGGATGATTATCACTGTGTATATGACAGGGCTCTTCCAATCACAGCCCATGCATATCTGTCTGCTCTGGTTAGATAACATACAAAGACTTAATCCATCCAAGCCACTCCTGAGCAGTTTTCCAGCACAAGTAACTGGTAGGGAGTGCTACAGCTGTGAGTTTTTCAAGGCAAGTGGTTGTCAGCAAGGCAACACAGACTGAGAGGAAACTAAGAGAAATTAGATAAAGGCAGGTGAGAAGCAGTATGAAGGCAGACAAAAGACATGAATAGAGAAAATAGGCTAGGTTAGTCCAACATTTGTGTCAATTTTTATTTTACTCATAATTGTTAAAGGCTAATATAGTAAGAGGTATGCTTCTGATGGAGAAGTGCTCAACTAGATTGAGAGGATCAGGAAGCCAGAAGATATCCTAATTTTCTCCCAACAGTTTCCCAACACATACAAATATAGTTACAGATATATAGCCAGGCAACAGGCTGTGAACACATCCCTCCCTCTGCCTTAAATAAACAAAGGAGAATGTGGGGAATTGATGGATAGATGGACACAAGGCACAATAGTGTAACAGCGACCCAACTGCCTCTCTTCCCCCATATACGCCATCCTCCCCTACTGCTTGTCTCCAATAGAATCACCTTAAAAAAAATTAAATAAAAATTCACTGCAGCCTGACATACAGACCACATTTTCAACATGTATTTGCACACAATATTTTATGTCTCCTCCTTTTTCTGCATATGCAAATGTATCAGTTGTACAAAGCACCAGAGCACACAGAACTCAATGCACGTAAGAGGCAAAAAAAAAAATCAAGTCTTTAGCTGACCTGCCAAATAAGGTCAAGAATATATTTCCTTGTCCCAGCTTCTACAAACGTGCAGCAACAAGTTATTTTTGTTTTGTAATGGTAACTAACTTGAGTCGGGGTATGATATTCAGCTATGGTAGTGGAAAAGCCACCACAGAAGTCAGTATAAATGCTGAAATACACTTTTTACGCAAAACTTACTTCTACTAACTTTTTTCCCAAATGCAAAGAATCACAGGTTTAGAAGAGAAGTTTCACAACAAGATTGTTCTAACACAAGATTACTTCCCCCACACACACACTTCCTGCACACCCTCCCTTCATTTGCCACAAAATTGTGACTCCAGGCAGCCTGAAAAAAAACCCAAACAAACAAACCCACAAAAAAACCCAACCAACCACCACCAACACAAATGCAGTCTGGCTTTTCAATTCTTGTATCTTTTCCCAAAACAGAAAAATGCTTCTGTTAACAATAATGCCTTCATGACAAATATATAACCAAAGTGTTACTCAAGGCAGGAAAGCTACCAGAAAACATATTAGCTTAGCTTTAGAAGTGCAATTACTTATCACCAACACAGAATTGGCAAAGAGTCCCTACTATTTACCTTTCCCATACAATGATCACAAGTCTTAATTTGACCCAAAAATGTTAATTAAAAAAATCTCAAGAGGAAATTAAGTTAACATTTTGATCACATCCAACATCTGGATTGTTGGAAAGAAAAAATAATAATAAAAACATATAGTAATAAAAAAAACAACGAGAAGAAAATTAGGAAATGTAACTAGCCCTGTATAGCAAATGTTTTCTTCTGTCCACTCTGAAGTCTCTTTCATGTGCTAATGGTGGCATTTTTTTAAACTCTTCCCCTTTGACTTACTCAGACCTTTAAGGACCTCACACATCTAATGGTTCCTCACATTCACCAAGAACAATCAAGAGAGGTCTGGGGGTTGACATGCAGTATGATTAATGGACAATGTTGATTTAATTTCCTATAACAGGAGTTTTCTCTAAGCTTTCTCCAAGGAGCAGTTTCTTTGCAAACCAGGACTTAAATATTTTACTAATGAAGTCCAATAAATAGCAAATTAAATAACACTGTTTCCCAGAGACAAGTTTTCTCATTTCAGGGAAAAAATAAAATAAAAATAATCCCACAACAAAACCAAGAAAACTCACGAGTGTATTTAAAGTTCCTTTAAAAAATGTTGTATAGCAGAAATGCACATAGTTGTGTTAGGGTTCAGGGTTTGTTTGTTTTTTTTTTTGGTGTGTTGGTTTGGTTTATTTCAGTGTTTTGTTTAAGAAACTTGAGCAATTATCAGGTCATTCCTGACATGGTTAACTTCTTGCTCTTTATGTTCTTTAAACAGGGGTACACATTTAACTTCAATTTCCACTTCCAAGAAATTAGCCTTTATTTATTGGTTACTTTTACATTAGAGCTATTAAAATGTATACTACATTAATTTTACATTACATTAATTCATTGTAATACTTAGAAATATTTCAAAAGCAACTTTCAGCATTTTTATTTAAAATTATTTATAAACTTTCTTGATGTAAGGAGTGATCAATATATCCTTTTCATGACACCAATTTTAACCTTCAGCTCCAGCAAACAAACAATGAAACACTATTTGCATACAACCTAACTGTTACTCAATCAACATGACACAATTTCCCAACTGAATTCCCACACAGGTTTAGCTTTGAATGGTGGAATTTCTAGCCTGAGAACGCAGAGCAGTAGACAGCATTTCCTGCAAGATTCTAATCGCTTTCCCACCACTGAAATTTTACCTTTAAATACTTTGAAGATGACACATTTTTGCTCTACTATGGGCTGGCAAGTTATCTTGCCAGAGTGCAAAAAATCTTCCCCTCCTATTTCCTGCTGCTATGCAGCACCCTTGATTCCAATTCTCCGAGTTGTGACACAATTAGTCTGATGTCCTGAGAGAAACAACTGCATCCGACTCAGTTATGGCAACAAACGATAAAGAGACAAAGGCATGCTACTGGAGTGGGCGCATGGAAAATAATCTCTCCTGTTGCCTTAGTGAAGGCTCTACCTTTTCATTTTTACCTTTAAAATTGCTAAAAGGCATTGTCCCATGAAATAATGAAACTCTCCTCACGCTGAGAGCTCCCACTATCTCTTTAGAATCAGGCTTAACTGGTCTTAGCACGGTATTTCAGTTTTTGATATACAGTACTTTCACCCTATATTTTGCACTGGGGTATCTCCTCCTTCACTGTGTCCTTCCCCTTTAAAGAGCCACTAGCATGGGAAGTCAAAATCAATTACTGCAGCAGTCAAGGCATGTTTAAATGAGAATGTCAGGATTATCTTCCCAGATAAATGGGTTCAAACTGTAACAGTTCAGAGAGCATCTTCAAGAAGTTTACATAAAAATATATAAGGCAATCCTTCCAACACACAATCTACCTGCTTCCAAAAGATCTTAGTTCAGAGAACGAGAATGCATCTTTCTGACCCAATATAAAGTGCGTAGCATGTGGAAAAATGAATAATTTTCCACAAGTTTTACAGCCACTTCATGACTCGGCACTTAATTCAAAGAAAGCCTAGAGATTCCTCTTAGTAAGTATCTGTCATATGTAATATTTAATCAACACCAAACTAGATATGCTGCAAACGCAGATGTTACGGATTTCAATATGCCAGCACATACTGGCTAAATCAGTAATATATTGAGAGGCTTGATGTTGTAATTTAAAATTCACAAATACATTAAACATTAATTACAGCTTTCCATTACCAATTAACTGAATGAAAATAACATTTACTTTCAAAAAAGAAAAACATGGGCAAAGTAACTGTGATGTGATTAAAAAAATTAATTTGATAAATTCAGTTTCTTTAATAGAGGCAAACTTAAATGCTGTCAGAAAAAAAACCATCACAATAACAAAAAATAAAGTGAAAATATGTAATCATTATATAATTCTGCAATATTGCACAGCGCAAGAGAAATAACCGCAGTGAAACTACAGAAGGAAGGAAGGCACTACATTTTTACAGATGTGGCACTTGAACTGCATAGTGAGTACTCAGCATTAGCAGCTGATAGTTAACTGGCCTCTCCAGCAAATCTGCTCAGAACAAGCTGATATTTATCTAGGATTCCCACTCAGTCACGTCTAAGAGTGCTTAAATACAGCTGAGCCAAAGATACAGTTGCTGTAATGGATGCCATGCCAATGAATTCCAACAAAAGGCCACACAGTTAAACATGAGCTTCAGTTTTTTTCAGTAAGAATTCAATTTACAACCTGAGTGAATCAATTTTTCATCTGAACAGAGCAGTGGAGTACTTTTCTTCCCTCCATAAGGGAGGCATGAACCAGTGGGTGAGTTTGCGAATCAGCTTGTCTGGTCACCTCATGTCAGTCTGTTTGCACTGTGCAACCTCTTGATACTTAGCACTGATACAGATTTGAAACAAAACATGATGTGACAGTTCGTAAATTCCAACAACAAAACAGAACAAAAACCAGTTTGATCTCTATTTACGCTTAGAGCCTGTAAAATGCAATATGGTTCCTTATATAAAAGAGGTAAAAGCTTATCAAAGCAGCATTTGATATTTTGCAGGTAAAAAGAGTTACAGGGTAATAAAGCCACCGTGTCTCTTTTAATCTCTAAGGGTTTCTCCTCCCATTTTAACCCCTGAAAGAAAAAAAAAAAAAAAAAAACAAACAAAAAAAACCAAACCACAGATACGCCACATCTGCCTTTGGAAGACAGGCTCATATAGAGCAGTGACAAGTCTGCCTTTCCTGATTATGAAGTAAGGAATGTGTGTCTCTTGTTTACTGATGTATAGTAGAAGGACACTATCATACCAGGACTAGGCAAGAGCTCAGGTTTGCGAAGTACAAATATACATAAACTGCCACGTCTGTGATAAAAAGGTCCCAGTTAGCTGAGGAAGAAGTTGCTTTTAAACATGCCCAGTCTACTTCTAGGGCTTTTGGCTTTATTACTGTGCAATTGGACCAATTCATTCTCCCCTCTCTCAGCAAATCCCTTATGTTTTAGCTGATAAGTAGTAGTAGCAAGCCTGTTACACACAATCAGGAGAATTGACAGATAAGAGGTTTAGTTTAAGGATGTAATCAGTGTGAGTAAACACTAGACTGACCCAGCTGTAAACAGTGGAAATAAATGATAATATTTGTCCTGGTCACCTACTGAGCTATTAGACACTTTCCACTCTGTAACAATGTAAATATAATGGCTATAGTATATACAGCATACAGTGCTATCATCTGTTTTTTCAAACAAGAAAACAGAGCTTTTAGTTGTTATTTATTAAGAACTAAAGTGATTTCTGATTTAATTTTTCTTTTTAAACAAAGATGAATGTTTCATTAACTGTAAATGTCTGATCTGATATAAAATACCTCGAGCAGAAATAAAGTATATCTGTAATACTAGATTACATTTTATTGTCGCTGGAGAACAGTTAACTACAAAACGTAAAAAAACCCACGAGTGTTGAGGGAAAAGATCTGTGGTTTTCACATCATTTCATAAAACTGTAGGAATGCCTGGCTCCTTGAATTTCTTTAGGAATCCCAAGTTAAATTTCCATAGTTAACTTCTAACCAAAAACCAGTATCCATTCCCACATACATATTTTTGGATATTGCAGAATCTTCAAATACAAGTATGCGATACTACATTTTGACACCAACAATATTTGGGATAAAACTGAAATGACAGCCCTAGCTTATGAGAAATAACTACATTAATTCATGTAATGATCTTACAGCATTCCTTCTCAATATTACACCATTTGCAGTTCTTAATGAGAAAGAGGTCAAAGCTATCAAAGATGTCATGAAGTTTTTAAAATTCATATTTTTCTAGCACATCCACTTGCAATACGGTGCAAATGAAACTAGTATGTCACATCTGACCATCATATCAATGGCTTTACAAAACTTCATAAGCACTTTTACAGAATGATTACAAGAGACCCCTGGGTGACAGGCATCAGGAAGTTTGACTGGAGAAATGCATTGACTCTTCTTAAATACCTTTATTCAGTTTGTATAAACTGTAGAATCACCTTGGCATCTTTGCTGCCCTGGACTAAAGCTTAGGTATAAACATGGTTGTAATGAGATATAAATAGATCCAGGGGAAATTAAACAACTGAAGTCCAAGTCTCTGGAGGAATGCTAAGCGTAGTAGGTAGGTTTCTAATTCTTCAGCATAAGCACCCTTTTCAGATGGGAGTGCCATGCAGGGTCACAAAATGTCTTTGTGCCATTTAGACTTCAACAAATTCTTCATCTGGAAACTCTGTCCAAGTCAAGAAGGGTAGGGAAGTGCACTTTCCCTTATTTCTCCTCTCCCATTGGAAAGGAGTAGGACACAGAAAAACTTTCAGGCAGGGAAGCATTTCTGACTAGACCAAGATTTTGGAGTAAATCACTCAAATGAGCCTAACAGAATCTAATTTTTTTTTTTTTACCTCTATTTTATTATTTCCTTTCAATTAATAATACATAGTATCATTAATTGTTGGTTGTTTACAAGATGTTTGTGGAAGCAGCGGAGAGCTACATGCTGCTGTGTGGAAAAATTTAGTGTAAAAATAGAAAACAGA
>JAAGNO010018209.1:0-18997 GCA_033439905.1 Ceryle rudis
AGTCTCCAGAGAAGGAGACTCCACAACCTCTCTGGGCAGCCTGGGCCAGGCTCTGTCACCCTCACAGTGAAGAAGTTCTTCCTCATGTTGAGGTGGAACTTTCTATGCTCAAGTTTATACCCGTTATTCCTTGTCCTATTACTGGACACTACAGAAAAGAGATTGTCTCCTTCCATTTTAACACCCACCCCTCGGATATTTATAGACCTTAATAAGATGCCCTCTCAGTCTTCTCCTCTCAAGACTAAACAGCCCCAGGTTCCTCAGTATTTCTTCATAGAGGAAATGCTCAAGTCCCTTAATCATCCTCATAGGCTTCTCCCGCCTCACCCTGTGAGGAAGCAATGCCACCATGTCCTCAGCACAGCTCCAGCGAGGGGTGACTTGGATGGTGTAGCTTATACTCCACAGGCAACAGGGTTTGGCTACACTGTTTTTTTTTTTTTTTATCCTGTGCAAGCTGTTTCCAAAACAGCACATGAACATTTTCCATCTGCATTTATATAGATTTTACTGTTGACCATTTACTCGACCATTTACTTGACAAGCTTGACCGCTTGATGAAAAGTTAAGCAAACCACTAGTAAAAAACCCCTTCATAGGCAAGTGAAAAACAAGCCCAGTTTTCTAAGCACCGTCACAAACACACAGGATGAAAATCTATTGGGATAAGAGGAGAGATGGAATTTCCTGACCTCTCAGACTGCGATTGCCAATTTTTCCTTCCTCTATAATGCAAGATTCAGGAGGGTATTATATAAACAAGTCAAACTGATACCAGTCTAGTAAGGTGAGACTTTTAAAACTGAAAAGCATTAAAAAAAAAAGAAAAGAAATTCCTCTTGCTCAGTATTTAAAAAAAGTAAACATAGTAACTTTTTTGAAGATTAAAGGGTTTTTTTCCCTGCTATCATCATTTTGTTGTCACTTACACTGCAAGTCCCACAGTGACAGACTGCTTAATGTTTAGCAGAAAGCTCTCAATATTGAAAATAACCAATTTCATTGGGAAATCATTTATGAATATTAGTCTAAGCAACAGCTCTTCAAATAATGTCCTGCAAGTAAAACAGCCGTTCCACCTGTAATAGCAGAACAGCCATTTTGGAGACAGCCAGCACAGGCAACTGGTTCCCTGTGCTGAGGTTTTCCCTGTGGCAGCGACACTGCCAAGCACGAAGTCTTCGCTGCAGACCTTATAGAATGTGCCTTGCTCCTTCCTACGCTGAGCTTGAATTTTGGTTCCCTGCAGAAGTTTCTCAGGTGCGTCAGCTGTGGTGGTGAGGGCGATGGAGTCACGAGATGCCTTTACTGATAGGACAGTGCTCATTATTTTGTCCTCATCCATTGGGAGTCAGAGTCCAAATGTGCTGAAACTGTTTGACCTGGCTCTGCCTAAACGATGTTGCAAGTGAAGGAAGTCCTTCCCGGGCAGAATCCAGGTGGACGGTACATGCCAGGACAGGCAAAATCCTCTCCCTTCATCTGGAGTCCTTTTGCTGTACCACTTCTGTGGATGAAGATGACTTCAGTCTAAGGAGCTCTCAAGGCAGCTGCTTCAAAATAATGTGTTCAAGCAAAACCAAAACAAGGCTGAAAAATACAGTGGAATTTACTGCCGCATGAACAAACACAATTTCACTTCAACTCATCACACAGAGAAAACGAAAACTAATAAAGTTAGTAGAAAGAATCCGGCCTGATTGGATTTGCTTTTAAGATGTGAGTCAGGTGGAGGCTTTGTGAATGCAAAGGCAGAAGGTTAAACACTGTAACAGGCACAGGGCTGATAATCTCTATCAAATTTGATACTGCAAGACATACAGTCAGATTGACCAAGGTTATGGAAATAAATTAATAAGTGAACCTTCATATTCACCTCGATCCTAAAAGATGTCATTACATTTTCTCTCAGCTTGGGATAACTTGAAGTGTGGTTGGGTTTTTTTTTTCCCTTTTGAAACTAAGCTTTGTTTTGTCTTTAAATGGTTAAAACCAAAAATAAGCAGTTGTACCAACTACCAACTATAATCACACTTCCTTATGAAAGCGAAGAACCTACCACACAATTCTGAAATGTCAAATAAATATGAATGAACTCCACACACTACTCTTCACTTCAACCAGTTTGTTAACAAGGCACAGACACTCTCGCATTCAGCTTTCTCAGCTCTTCACATCTGTGGTTGGACTTCCCATCTAAAAGGCAGGAGGTGTTAGCTTCAGGCCCTCCTCAGCCTCAAGGAGTTGTCACCTTTATCTTTGTCACCTTCAAATCACGTATCACTCTCTACACAAGTGTCAGAGAGATGGAAATGTCAGTGCTTAGATGCTTTCTTGAGAAATGAATTTCAGCCTCAGGTGGGAACAGAGTTCCCATGGCATATAAATGTCTGCTATACACCAGGGAGGCACTGTCTCCTCCTGTAGAAAGAGCTAGGTATTTATTCATGCCCAAGAGGGTGGCCCAGTCCAGGAGGGAACTTGAATCCAGAATATCCTAGGTAAGGAATATGCCTCCTACGTGACATACTGCAAACACCTTCATTAGCACCTTGCTTTGTGAATGCTACACTCAAAAGCCCAAATACAGCAGAATTTCTGAGGCAACTCAAAAATCTCCTTTAATTAAAGCCATAAAGCTAACCCCGTGTGCAGTCCACCGTAGCCCAGAGTGGATCAGCGTAGGGTCAGGGCTTCAAATGCCACAAACACGACTGAATAATCAGATCACTGCATTATATTCTGTGTTGTACATAATGCAGGTGAAGAAATAAAGTCAGGAGAACTCCCAGGTTCTACAAATAGCAAAATCTTTTTTCGGATCTACTTTGTAGTACAAGGAAAACAGTTTCCTTTTTTCTTCCTCCTGGGCACGTAACCCAAGATACATCCTATGACACGAAGAGCACTAGCAGCTCAGATCTTTTTAACTAAGTGAGTATGATGTCTCTCTTGTAAGTTCAGCAAGAGGTCTGGCTCCCTGTCTGTGTCATTTAGTGAGACGTAACACTTGTAGACACATCTAGAAAGAGCCGTACCCTTTCATCATCTGACAGCAAAGTAATCAGTTCAGAGACCCAGGTTAAATATCTCCCCACTCTTTGCGCCTCCAGACCACATGATGAAATTCAAACAAAAGCTGTTAAAAAGAGGGAGGAGGGGAAAGAAAAGAAAAAAAAAAAAAAAAAAAGAAAAGAGCAAGCTTTCCTTTCCTGTCACATGATAAATTAGATCCTAATGTTTATCCAAGCTCAGCAAAACAGCAACCTCTTCCTGCCAGCGACTTTTCACGGGGTGAGGTGTCGGGGTCCAGCCGTGCCCCCGCCGACAGCGCGGCTCTGAGGACAAACACCTGCTCCCCAGAAGGCGAAGGAGCAAAACTCTCCCCCGTGCTTCACGGTTGCATCCGCCGCTTTCGCTGCCCACAGAGTGTTTTATGGTTCACTTGTACTGAAATTTCTTTTGTGAGCCTCAAAGCCGCTCTACGCTAGCACAAAACCTCCGCTGAAAATACTTCAAGATTGCCTAACGCATGTTTTTTTCCTTCCGAGCCGAGCCAACGGTACCTTATTTACTCCTTGTCCTTTACAGATGACTTAATGACTTACCAGCAAAATGCATTTTGAACACATTTCAGGCATTTCATACTGAAATGAATAGATGAAAGAACAGATTTTTTTGCCAACAGCGCTGATTATGCTTTTGTCAGTAGATAGACGTGACCTGGACTCTTCTGTTACCGTAACAAACGTCTCCAGAGGTTGCTAGACAGAAGAGACACTTTGCCTGAGGGAGAAGGAACGAGAGAAGAGGCTGGAAGGTGGCCTGTAGAGAAGAGGACGGAGGTAATTAATGGTTATGCCCATGTATAAAGATTAAGTGCACTAGTAAATGTGTCAGCCCTTCGGCAACAAAAGCCATGACTTCTAGAAACCATCCCTTGACACAGTTCTTTGCATTGGCATTTTATTTATATAATATGGGTCTACATGGGTTTACGTTGGATTTAGGCAGGTGGTGTAAATCAGATCAGAATGGGCTGTTCTGAAATGTCAGAGGGTTTTGGGTTGGACTTAACTGCATCCAACGGGAAGAAAAGTCTCCACAAAATACGCAGGAAACTGGAGACATGCAGAAAATTCTTAAGAAACCAGATGAACTTATATGATTTATTTTAATGGGATTTATATCTATGTCAAGATCATAAATATTTCCCAAATTTAGCTGTTGTTCCTTCAAGCAAAAACACATATGCCCACTCAAGTACAAACCCCTGAACTCAAAAAGGTTTTCAGCTTAGCTTCAGTTGTTCAATTTGCAGTTCAGAATTATTGCAGCTGTTGTATTTATTTATTATGGATTTACAGCAGCAGAAATCCCCTTGAGCTAGAAAGAATTTCTATAGCAAAGTATCATTTATTTCAATCTGGAGTGAAATACGCCCCTAATATCTAATGCAAACGTAGTGAATGGACTGATTTCAGCATGTCTCCAAATATATTTCTTGGAACTATAATTAAAGATATCTACCTAAAAGTGCATTCAGTATAAATTGTGGGCAATAGGGTGGCACCTTATTTAGATATGCTTTTTTTTTTAAAAAAAAAAAGACTACTTTTAGGAAAGGCCAGATTCATGGGACATAGTTGTGAATAATATTGGAAAAATAAACTATCTGGAGTCAAGATTTCAGAACCAGCTGTGATTCTGGAGCTCCTGACTTAACTAGAACAGGTTTGGATACATTCCACCTGGCTGACCACCTACATCATGAACACATTTACCCTCAGTGGCCTCTGTAATCAGTGGAGCAAAAGAGCCACTCCATGGGAGTGATTCAGATCTTTGGTGTGGTCCGTGAATCACCCACTCAAGATGTTTGTCTCTTCCCATTGACTACAGAGGGAGCCTAGGGCAGCCAGACTCCTGCCGTGGGAGCCGCAGTTGGATGTCTGAACCAGCAGGAGATGAATCTGGGCCGAGATGCTGGATGCGTGTGAGAGACAGCAGAGCTTGTTTGTAGAAAAGCCAGTAAAATGACTGTGAACGTCCATAAAAATAAGCAGTGCTGTTATGGACTTCATTGCTTGGGATTTAGTAGCCCAAGGTTTGTCTGTCTTCCTAATTTTAACTAGTCTGGAATTAAATCACTGTAATTGCAACACTGGAGCTTAGAGCCTCAGAGCCACTGCAGTCTCTTGGGATATGTAAAAAAAAAAAATAAATCAAACTTAATAAGCAAAAAAAGCATTATGTTCTTTTTATTCCACCATGCACTGATCCCAGAGTGAGCTTTGTAGACACTGAGCCTTTCACCTGCTCACTTGGCAAGACCCCAAGAGAGAACAGGAGTTGGCTTCAGGATTAGTTCAAAATCAAGGCTTCAGCTTTTAGAGTGTTTTGAGACCTGTTACGAGAAAAAAATAAGAGATTGTATTATTTTAATAATATATGCAAGGAGATTTATAAATAGCCTGACTAGAGTAAAAAGGATTTCCGTGTGAAATAACACTTCTGTTCCTGTAAATCAGAATTTGAAAGAAGAAAAATAGTGATTTTTTTTCACTCTGTCTGCTATGCAAAGGCTCCTACTGTTTCAAGTGGCTTTGGAGTAGGCACTAAGCAAAGTGGACCGTGATTTCTATGTACTCAGCATCCTCTATTATTAGTCCTTCATACTGTAGGAAAGTAGATAGAAGCATTTAAAAAATAAAGAGATCTCAAAACAGCACTTAAGCCTATTTTTAAACCTTAACTGACTAGATCTCAAGTGATAACATACCTTTCATTACAGGGACATTGCCTGTCTGAAATGGTACACAGCAATCACTGTGTTTCAGATGCATGCTGAATGGAAATACTAACCTGTGTATGTGAAGGTGGTAATGTTGGTAAGGTATTAGTCCCAAATTGTATGTGCATGAACAAGGCAAACTGATTTTTCTGTGCAAACAGCTTCCGCTTATAGGCAAATGCAAATGTAAATAATGCTTTCGGTGCATCACTAGTTTATGTACATGAGTTAAATGCTTATTTTCACCATTTTAGAACTGCCTCATCTTCACAGTATTTAGTAAAGATACTCATTTGCTAAGATGGTGACTAAAAGGCAGCACAGCCTCAAAATGAAGTCATGAAGAACACTTCAACAGATAAAAAAAATTCTACAAACTATGGAAACTTGCAGTGGCAGCGACGTGTTTTGCCAAAAACCACTCCCAGCTTCAAGGTTCAGATGAAATTGTCTGCCAATAGACAGAATATATTAAACTGCTATCAAAGAAAGTTCCTTTCCCAGTATTATTTTCCTGTTCTGATTAATAGCAATTCTGCCTAGGCAACCAAGTCACTTAAAACTAAATTTCACCTTCGGCATTTTGAGAAGAAGGAGGTTACTAGGTCAGGATCTGACATGGAAAAGTAGTATAGGTATAAGCCATATAATAGTAAACATACAGCTCAGACCACCTACCAGTAGCCTTAAGCAGCAGAGTGACATTTAAAAGCAATCAGAGGCAGATGAGAACCTTCAGGGAAAACACACAATACATTAGAAAAAGCAGCTCGACTTTTGCCAGAGGAAAAGAACAAGACCTTCGGGAACAGCGCTCAAGTCAATTTGAAACAGAATATTATGAAAAATAATGGAAATACAGAAGTGGTGCTGCTTCTCTTTTGCAAAATTATCATAGTGTCTTTTTCCAGTAAATTCCTTCCCTGCTTGCTTCTGTACTGGTCTTGTCCTTCCCCTTCAATGGTGCAGCTGAGCCATGAAGCTCTGGTGTTTAACTAACAAATACCTGAAAGGTTGCACGTGCCTGTCAACACAGAAGCCAAGAGAGCTGCAGGTGGTCTCACCCTTAGCTTTTGAAGAAACTCCATGCATTTGAGCAAAATTCCTTGCAAATCCATAAACCCAGAGCGTGCAGCACATGATCTGGGTGAGATGTGCAGCAGGGAGGAGAAGCTGCAGCGCATCATGGAGAAGGCAGGACACCAGAAGAATCCTCTCCAATGCCATCGGGAGCAGTAGCTGCCTCTGCACTGCCCTGCTTGCTCCCACAGGTCATCCCCACCACTGGATTCGTGTTTCCTTTAGTGACAGGCAGTTTCAGGGTTCCTGTCTGAAATCATAACTTTAGAGCTGCTGAGATATCCTGGCATGTGTAAGGATGCCAAAGTCCTTGCTGAAGCATCGTTTTCAACAATGAATAAAACCACAGTGAGGCCTCACGTCCCTTCTTGGCTTGCCATCAGCAGCGTGTCTGGAACTCGCCTGGCCAAATTTACCCTCCCCCTCCAGAGGAATGTCCTCTGTAAAACTTACGGTCAGGGAGCACGCAAAGGATTTAAAAATTGAGGAATGCCTTCTCCAGCCCTTGGAATGAGAAGTTTAAGGGACCCAGTGCAAGCAATACACATAGTCAGAGAATTTAAACACCAGTAATTCTCCTCTCAACTCTAAAGGCAGTGCACGTCAGTAAAATCTTCTCCATCGACAATATTAATCATCATGTACAATACTTACGTCTTCCAGAGAGAATATCTCCTGACTTTGAGAGCAATTTCTCAAATATACAACCAAGGCAGCCAAGTTCTGCATCCCCTTCTAGAAAAAAAACCTAAAATCTGTTGCTAAGAACAGAAGACAACATGCAGCTTCAGATAGCTACTACTGAGCAGTGCTTCCATTGGAAACTGAAGCTACTTCTGCCATAATTAACTATATTAGCCTCCTGTTTAATTAATTATTTTAACCTCCTGTTAAATGAATTAAATTATCCTTCTGTTAGGTATAAATGATGGTATAACATGGCTCAAAGACACAGGTGCTGAGTCCCACGGGGGGCTGGTGCCCTCAGCTCCCAGGAAGATCTTCACGTGTAGTCTTCTGACTCAGCTACCAACGAAAGATTTGGTCCAGTGTTGTGCCAGATGATACTCTTAGTCACCCCAGTTTTCTTTTTGCCTTTTTCTGTTTGCCTGAATAACTTGTTCCTTTGTATGGAGGTATTTACATAGCTTTTGACAAATGACAATTAATGAATGCTGGCAGTTATTAAATAAAAAGCCATTTACAATCTGGCTGCTGAAAGTAAGATTACATGGCATGGAGCTTGCAAGAGAAAAAAAAAACAACAGAAAAATGTATGAAAGGTAGTCCTCTCCCTGCTCTTGGTTAAGAAATCATTATTTCTAGGAAGGTGGTCAAAAGATGAACAAAAAAGCCTTGTTGTTGTCTTAAGTTAATCCTTAAACAAAGTGAGAAAACAAAGAAACATTTAGGAAATGGCTGAAAGCCACATGGAAGATACAAAGAGGAATAATTCATAACAGAAAGAGCAGCAGCCCTGGCATTGTTCATCTGTGCTGTAACAAGCGAGGCAAATGATTTCTTTCAAAGCTAAATTCCTTGTTCTCCTGAACGCAGTTCGTATTGAAGACCCTTTGACCATACCATCTGTTTGCATTGTAATTCACATTTAAAAGAGTCAACATAAATATTGACTCACAAACAGGTTCTAGCTTAGGCCTGTAAGCTTTAAGCTTTTGAGCAAAGAGCTAGAGGAATATTGGTCACTTTTTCCTTTCGTGTGTTACGTGCAATCAATCAATCTGTACTCCAAACACAGCTCAGATCAGATCCAAATAAATGTATAACTTCCTTTTGTCCCTTAAACAATTCTAAGTGGCGATGCCTAAAGCTTCCAGGAATCATTAACATTACTTCATACACAAATGTGAAATACTAAGCGTAGCCAAGGTGAGATTAATTTGGCAGTTTTGGTCTAGTGAACTCTTGCCTCTGCCACAAAAGCCATCGAGGAACTTGGCACTGACTGTACTTTTTACCTGTAAAGGCAAAGACTGAAAGGGCAGAGACTTGCTAATCTTCTGCTGTAATCATTTAGGGGCACCAGGAAGGTGCATGCAGAACGAGAAGGAAGGAGTCTTCCGTTCACTTTGGTCAAGTAGATCATTTCTAAACTGCACCGTGCCCGTGAAATCATTTCTTTGGTGCCTACAGCTGCTGCCTGCGAGAGCAGACGTAACAGGGAAGGGAACAGAGGGTTATTGTCAGAATCACAGGTTTTTGTATTGACTCAAAATTTGAAAATGAAGGAAAACACTGAAAAGTATAACAACTGATGACCGCTCTCACGTGTACTCCAAATTAAGTCAACTCTTGCATTTAAATCTGCAAGATTAAAACAGTGGCTTAAAATCACTTTGGCTCTGCCTCTTGAAGACACAAATGAATTTGCACTTAATATTTAGCATCAGCCCAGAAAAAACCCAATGTGGTTACTTCTGGTAAAACTAGGGCAGCTCTCAGGGATTGTCAGAGGAATAGATTTCTTTACGGCAATAGTGTGCAGCTTGCAAGTGATGGACACAAGTTTGAGAAGCAATATTGAGAAATAGCCCTGTCAGGAAAGTCTTGAACTCCAGATCACGTCAAATAACTTTACTTAAGGGTGTGTGTCTGTGTGCGTACCTATACACACACGATATACACAGAGAGAGGGAGCAAGGTGTATGGACATATACACGAGCATCAGGATTTGGGAGGCATTTGGGATGACTGCGCGTCTAACACTTTCTTTGCCTCTTGTAATAAACTGTATGGTTTCCTTTCACCAAAATAACGTGGCACAAGTTTGATTCCAATGTATCTTTAAGCTGTGCAAAACCACTAATTTTTCTTGTATGAGTATTCAACATTTAGTGTGGATATTCAGCTAATGAAGGGAACATTCAGTGTAAGTGATACAACCAAAACAGGTTCTAAAGTGCCAGATTTTTGCTGTACACAGAATCACCGGATTTTATGCCAGACAAAATCTACAGTGCCAATTTGAAGTTTTAGGTACCAAATCCAGCCATGTTTTGCCAAATTGGGTTCTTTTCTCAGACATTCTGCAGAAAGGTCAGGATGTCCAGCAGTAGCACTGGGGAAGGTTCCCAACTCCCGTTTTTAAGTGGTCCTAGAGACAGCATCTCTCATCTGTCCCGGTTTGCGACCAAAATGATGCAGAAAAGCCTGCACGTAGGGACACCAGTTAGCTCTTAGCAAGGTTTATGAGTGTACAAAGGAAGGGTTTTTCAACTCATAGAGCTCAGTTTGGTTGCATGATTAGAGGCTTTTTTGTCTGCCTTTAATAATGCCACCTTTGTAGTACCAAAGTACGTGACCGAAAGAAGCTGGCAGTGTTCTTCAGCCAGCAGCTCCTCATTACTTCTCTTTGCATGGAAAAAAACAGGAAGCAGCCACTGCTGCTCTAACATTTGACATGATAACGCCTCAAAAACAGGATATTCCCTGACCCGCTTACAGGTACTGTGGCAATTCCCATCCATGCCCATTTTTCCCTCGCTGAGGTTGTCGTATCCTATTTGAATACATTAAAAAGCCACAGGAAGAGGCTGTCTGAATAACTGGGGGTGATTGAAGAAATGTCAAAGTCCTCTTCAAACCACCAAGAAAACCAGTATTTGTCCTCCCTCAGGCTTGTGTGTTATAATTACACAGCACTTAACGATGTAGGGGGTGGGATGAGTTTGTGGGAGAGAGATAAGGGATGAAAGTAAATTTTTAAAGGAAAAAAATGGGACAAGCTTATGGAGTGCTTCAGGTACCATTTAAATGAAAGAAACTGTGATTTAATTTCTCCATCACTCTTTCTCTAATTCCTCTGAATTAGCCTGTGGGAACTTCTCAGACCTCACAAAACAAATTGACCTCCCCACAGCTCAGACCTGAGCAATCAGACTTTGCCGGGGAGGCCTCTTCTGGCAGAAGAGGTGGCCCAGCCCTGTTTGAATCACTGATTATTAAAACAGTCACCCTTAAAATAGTCAGTTCAGCCTAAAGACGAGTATCCTTAATAATACTACTCTGCAAAGCAGTAAGAACACTAAGCTAGGAAATGCACAGACAATGGCAATGGGGATTTTCAAAGGCATTGATTGATATTAAAGCCAGTTAAGTTCTCCATCTGTTTTTGCAATGGTATCTACTTCACGAACGTTGGTCTAGACACTTCTTCTTCAAACCTTAATTCACAGAAGTAAAGACAAGTAAAATATGCCTGGCTTTCAAGCTGCAAAATGATCTAGTCCTTTGACACTATGCAGTAGCTTATCCAGTGGAAATCACTACCGGAGAATTGGGAATGTAGGGCTGAGGATTTCTCACTCTGATGAGGATTCCCATGTCCTTCAAGCCAAAAGAGGTAGGAGGAGGAGATAGTCCTAAGGAGAAAATTATGCTCAGAGTATCCCATGCCACACTCCAGCTGCTTTTAGTTACCCACAGAGGCTGTAGGGAGCACAAGCATCAGTTACGTACGCAGAGAAGCTCGAGGACTGTTTGGCATTGTGGCTAAGCACAAGAAGCAGTGTGGACACCTTCCTTCCCCAGGTATTTTATTCATGTACTAAATGCAGGATGGAAAATGAGGCTCCCATCCACTGAGCCCAGAGTTTGTGGGTGCCTGTTGCTCTCATTAAAGTACTTATGTTACTATTTTACGTTCATCTAACATGAAACTCAGGAGTTTAAACCCTTATTCACTTATTTGGTCACATGAATAAAGGTTGAAAGTGAGTCAGGGCTGGAGTGCTGGTAACTAAGAAGTTCCAGGAAATGAAAGGAAAAAAATATTGCATGGAGTGAAGGGCCTTATAAATACAGTCATCCAAGAGATACAGCAACATTTAATATCGCTTAAAATTCACAGGTCAGACATGGAATTTGACACTGTGATTTAAAGAATCACACGTACCATATGGAGACGTGAAATTCTTTAGCATCGAAGTGCTGGGCTTTAGTAAAAAGTAGAATATGTCCTACAGAAAATTGTATGAGTGAGTCCACAAAAAATAACTTATTTAGGTGGTATATAACAGAGCTGTGAGGAGCCGTTAGCTAGAAATGTACACTTTGTTTGGTTTAGCTCTAATTAGTTTGAATTCATCTGCATATATATTAGCTGCTTCATGCACAAACATGCAGTTTGAAAAACAAGTTTGAATTTTACTCTTCAAGCTGGATACAGAAATGGAGGCACTGAACTGGTGGTTAAAAAAATGTTGAAAGGAAATGTCTTCATGTCTAGCCCTCTGCTTTCTCACCCCAGTGGGGCAGCAGAGAGAATTCAGTCAAACTGTTTCATTTCACATTCCTGTTCTCGGAGCTTGGATTTTTGACGTGGTCACTGACCAGACAGTGCAGCGAATCTCACAATTAGTAACAGCTCCCAAACATTACTGAGCTGGCTGGGATAGCCAGAAGGTAGCGTGCTGCAGCCACACGCCCCGGGTACTGCCCTGCACGGCGGTTGCCATGGGAATAATGGCTTTGGGGGTAATCCAGGGTTTCCCACATTAGGGACTTTACAGTCAGGAAGCTGGGGCTAAATTCTGCTCACACTGAGCACAGCATTAAAAATATATATATATATATAAAATTTGGATCCCTTTGCACCCTTTTAATTCTCATTTTCTCTGCAACCGTGCTCTCAAAATTTGGCAACGTGCCTGGAAGTGACAGGGAACACCTCACGGGGACACCACTGGTGAGGGAAAAAAAAAGGATAAGCATTTAGCTTGATTGTTCAGATATTTAGTTCTTTCTTATTTAACAGATGTGGGTACCTATACCTTAAAAAAAAAATGTATTTTTTTTAATGTAAATAGTACAAAATATAAAAAAGAATGGGAAAAAGATGAGCTCATTTTAAGTAAAACTCCGAAGTGAAAAGCCTGTAAATACTCAAAACCTCAAGACAGAAGTGACATTAAAAGTTTTGTAGCTTAATTTTTACACCAAACCTTCCTGTGGGTTTTTATGCTCACTGGATATAAAATCTGGTACCAGGTTTCCAAATTTAAAAAAAATAAAAAAAAAAATCACTTAACTTTTGTATGGAAACACACTCTTCATCCATTCCTTTGCACAAATCCTTGCCACAGGTAGTAGACACTTAACAGCACTTAAAACCCTTTCAAGGCTACAATAACAAGAGCTCACTTAGTAAATTCTGCAAATTGTTTTCTGAAGTTGATCCTGCTGGGCTCAACAGGAGTAAGAGAATTAAGAAATGAGAAAGAAAACGTAGAAATTGAGAGCATTTTTAATGGGGAGATTACTGCTTGGTGTAAAAGCTCTATAAACCCAGGCTCACCTGTAAATAAAACGCTTACCACAGAAAATCCCAGTCGGATGGTTTTTTTACATCTCTGAAGCCAATGGTTCAATTTTATCTCTGTGTAACTTCACACAAGTCTGGTCCGAAGGCTTGAGAGCTATGAAGTAAATAAAAATGCCAGTTTGATAACTTTTTGAAGCATTAGACGTACAAAGTTGACATTAAGCTGCTTTCCTTGGCAAAGGTTCTTACTCCATTGTACTGGAGCTGTAATCCTCAAAACCTCTTTTAGAGGTGTTAGTTTTTATACACCAATCTCTTCAGCGTCTCAGAGAATACATTAAAAAAACCCAAACCCAACCCTCAACTTTGCTACAATAGCTGGTTACTTGGAAAGCTGTCCCACGTCCTGTGACCTGCCGGAAGCACAGAGTTACCCTTTTCTTTGACAAACCAAACCCCCAAGCTTCAAGAAAGGAAAGTTAAGTTACAGTCCCCGCAAGAACAACTCCACACGTGGAGCGTTTGGAAAATGATGAAAAAGTTTTCCACTTCCCACACTGCTCAAATCCCAGGAATTGCTGAATTTAAGCTCAACCAATATTACCAACTTCACATATTTTAACAATGTAGGTTACATCAACTATCACAAGAACAAAGCTGTGTTACTTTATTTTCAATCTACGAAATGAATGCGCAATGCCCTCGAGAATGAAAGAGCAGCAGAAATAGCTCTGTGGATGAAACTTTGCCTGTTTAATCATCGAGAGCCTGTCAGTTTATTCTATGCAGATGCCCACACAGGAGCCTGCATGAATCTGCCCTTTCCCAGCAGCTGAGTAAAGCTGCACTTCCTTCTTTCCTTGTCTCCAAACCTACAATTCCCAAAGCCCATTGCAACACATCCTCTGAATATTAAGTAATCCACTGCTATGAATTTTTTATGAGGACAAAGATAAGATTCTTCCAAAGTTCTTGAACCTTTACTGAAAAACTCTTTCCCCTACCCCTCACCCCCACAATTCCTATTTTTATGGTATACAGTTGAAATAGTGAACTAGTTTCTGTAATTCTACCAGTGAACCCTTGCAATAAAAACACTGGCAGAGGAAAGAAGTAATAAATCAATGAAGGAAAACAACTTAGAAAAAGTATTTTCCACACTGAAACCCATTTTAAGGACATAGGTGATCCGTGCAGGGAATGGGAAGAATGGCACAAACCACTGTTTGTAACTGGGGAAGAAACAAAAGGCAGTGATTAGAAATTGAAATTGATAGTCAACCAAAAACTCTTAATTAAGAACGTGCTGAGTGGAAAAAAAGAGCTCGGAGATGCAGCATGAGTTACTAAGCTTTTTGTGTTAGACAATTAAATGAAGCAATCAGATTTCCGAAATTAGCCAACTATTTTAGGACTGAAACAAAGGCTGGAGGAGGTACAGCTGCTTGTACGTGAGGGATGGAGTTGAAATATTCACGACAGCCTATTTATACAGTAGGAAATGAAAAGTCTAGTAAATTAAGAAGATACAATTAAAAAAATACGCAATATATAATTGGTATCTTCAAAGATCATAGGAAATGGCAAGTACTGAAAGGGACTGGAAAGTGACATGGAAAAACATTCCTCTGAAATGGGAATTAATTGTTTAAAAAAAAAACCAATGGGTAAAAACCAGATAGGACATCCTTACCACAGCGTGACTCGCAGAGAAATCAATTGTGAGGCACTCAGTCACTCCCAGAAGGCTCATGTCCCCTGCATACGCTGCACTGCACCTCAATTTTAGGCTCCTGAGGGCTACCAGAGAATTGGGTTTTCTTACACTTCCCCCAGTGGCAGCATTTCAATGCTACCCTGCTAGGAAATCTACAGCCTTTTTAGTTCAACTCACGAAGTCAATGACAAAACCTTTTGCCCTTTTTTTCCTTTTTAATAACGTGTTCCAAGGAGGACATTGGTAACATAATGTTTGTTTAGCACCGCTCCTTGCTTTAAATGTGTCCTTAACATTTATTTTCTCCCAATTAAAGATCTCATCACAGAACAGCAACCCCATAAGATGGTTTTTTTTTAAAAAGAAACAAGTTAAATTTCTTTTGGTTTTAAGGAAGTATTTTTTAATGAAGCGTTGACAAAATTGTACAATGTAAGACTTGACTTCAAGTTATAAAAATATGGATATTCATTTGAAAATAAAAGATTGCCAACCAGATCACAAAACATTTCCTTACAAATTGCACCCTTTTCCCTCCTCCCAATAAAAAGTTTTTGTTCCCTTTGTTCCACTTTGATCCATTTGATTTTTGTTCTCACATAACCAGCTTTTTTATCTCTTTATAAAAACAGTTTTAATTGGCCCTGAGGTACTGCACGGATTGATGCAGTCTAAGTCATTGCTTTCATATGCAATAAAACATCCACTATGTCCAAACCCTTAAAGAAACAAGAGTTTTTTAATCTTCTGAGGCAGAATGTTTCTTGTAGCCGATGAGAGCTTGGCTACAACAAAGAAGTTATTCCTACTGGTTCTTAAAATAGGCTGGTTACATGCAGTAAGCAGTGTATTTCTTTTCACATTCCAGATAAATCTCTCTCCTGTGAACCAGAAGACTTATTACAAGTGGCTAAAAAATAAAACAAAACCAAAAACATTACCAGACAGATTGAACTTGGAACTGCTGCAGAGCTGTTTCACCACAGACATAACTCATCTTGCTAACTTCACTTCTACTCCACTCTGCTCACAAAGATTGCTTAGAGGCACGAAGGAAAAAAAGTCTGAAGCAATCATTTTAAATGCTATGAAATGACGAGCGTAAACCTGCAAAACTTTGAGCTACTCATTTTGCTGCCCTGCCGTGCTCTGTCTCCTCTGGAATTCACAAGTGATACTGACATCTGTAGGAACAAGTACTCTGAGAACTGCACCTGCCCAAAGGGCAGACAACTGGGAACTTCTGTATTACTCAGTGCTCCTCTGCTTGGACACAACCACTGATATTTAATATACTACGATGAGAAAAGTACTTGTGAGGATCATTTAAGGGAAAACCTTAATGAAAGTTCCCATAACAGCAGTTTCCACTAAGTCCAATCAAGTATTCAAGTGTCATCATCTAAAACAGTGGCACCAATTGCAACAAAAATCCTGAAAGTGATCAGTGTCACAACATCGATGCAAAATAGTGATATATGATATACTGACACCCGGCCCTCACAGCACTGGCACCATGTGAAAAGAACCTGAAAGGAGCTACAAGTCACACAGGTACAGTAGCAAGAGAGAAGCCTCTCCTCTTCAAGTATCTATTTATGTAGTTAGAAGGCTGTCGGCGGTAACAAATAATCCTGCTCCTTCAAGCAACAATGATTTCAGAGGACTCTTCCTGTTTGCACAGGGGACAGGCCTCACAGGCATCTACAGCCCTGCATGTCTTGGAGCTTGTGCAGTTTTTCCAGCCTTAGGTTAGGTGTGAAGGTCATTTGTGGAAGTCTGTTCCAAATTCAAGTTGAAAAGTGAGTGTGGTCTCACATTCATAAAACCTCTTTCCTCTGCGAGCTGCTTACAACCACTTAAAAAATAGTTAAGGAACAGAAATTAACTAAAAGTGCAGAGGACATGGAAGAGCTCTGGGATCTGGAGTGAGCTTGGAAGAGAACTGTGGCAAAACCCCGCTGATCTTCACAGGGTAACACCACTAGAGAAAAGTCCGCACTGTGCATTTGCTCTCGGGAGGCTTTCACACCCCTCCACCGAAAGGAAACCAATTTGTTGGTTTTGTTACAGTACACACTTTTGTTATCAAGAGCACAGATAACTGCAGCTTACTCAGGAGGTGAGCTGCAGCTTCCAGCAGACGTCACCAGACTCTGACACAGGTTACGAGAGGATTTCCAGTAAAGAACCTTAAAACATTCACGGCAGTAAGAAGAGGTTGCTGTAAACATCTTTGAGACTCACACAGTTTCTTTGGTAGTTTCAAGAGCACATTCCCTTCAGGATGATGAAGGCACTTGATACAAACATTTGATTTAATAAAAATGAATTAAAAAAAAAAATAATCAAAATCCAACCTCACCATGAAATTTTAAATTACAGTTGCCTCAGAAGTGTTCTGTGGATGTATTTCCAGCCAAAATATATCTAAAAATTACTTGCAATAAAGCAAATCTTGTTTTCAGGTGGGTGGTAGGACAAAAATGTGAGAACTTCTACAAAATAGAGTTCAAATCTTATGAAAGCCCTAGGTAGAGATGTCCCTACTTGTGTAGGGAGGTTGGACCAGAGGACCTCTAGAGGTCCCTTCCAGCCTAGAACATTCTATGATTCTAAAGTTAAAATCTCTTCAAGGAAGCACCAAACAACAAAGCACTACCTGAAAGGAACTTGGCTTTATGTTATTCTTCATCTGACTACAGACTAACCTATTAAGGCACATAGATTAATGGCAGAATGAGTGACAGAAGCAATGATTTAGGCTCAGAAGAGTAGAAGGCACTTTTCCTTTTTTTCATCCATATCTGTGAGACCTGGAAGTGGTGGGGTTTTTTTGTTTTGCTTTGCCTGATTTCACCTGGTTCCACCATTCAGTAGCAAGAGCTCCTGTTCCACTTTGTCTGCCACCAAATTCATATCACAGCCCCGAAGAGCTTTTATTAAGTCAGTCACCTTTGCATCTCTTCCTCTGCACTTCTGCCACTCTCGAAGTGACTGAACCAACTGTTCACGCAGGTCACGGGGATGAGCTTCCACTATTCTGTCCATCTGCACTTCGGAGAGGTCGAGTTTTCGCATCAGCATTTTCCAGTTTCTCCCAACGTTATTACATATGACTTCAATAGCTGCCTTCTGAAGACCTAAAAAAGCAGAAATAGTTCACGTTAGGGATGGATTTCCTAAGAAATACAAAGCAGCTTTTTTAGAAGTTGAGATTTTTTAAAACGTTACTTTTTTTTTTAAGTAAAATGCTACCACTCTTGCTGCATCACACACACTGAGAATCACATCACGTTCTGAAAACTCACTGGATACGCTCAGAATCACCAGCACAATTTCCACACGACCCTTCCATCTAAACAGGGATGAAATTTCCACCCAGGAAAGCTACTGCAGCATATGCTGCCCTCATGGTACACTTCCAGGGTACAACACAGGTCCACGGAGCAGTTACTAAGCACCCTTAGCTGTGGGCTCAGGTGGTAAGTGAGGGCAGCTCTCAGCACACCCATAGCTAAAGGATACGTACAGGTTTACTCGGGGTTGCTTGGGGGGTGGGATTAAAAAAAAGAAATACTCCACTTACGTTTTTCATGCGCATCTAGTTGATCATTAGGAGCATTAACTTCTCCTTCCTCTACGAACTGCTGTAGCTGCGAGACCAAATCTTGTCTTTTAATGCTTTTAAGCAATTTTTCCAGAAAGGAGACGTTGTCTCTTGCAATATCCTGCTGCTCGAGAAGGATGGTGAAGAGGTCCCCGCCACTCCGGACTGACTCGAGCTTCCTTTTCCCAATTTTGCTGCAACAGAGAAATTTCAGGGAGGAAAGCTCACTGTCCGACAATCTCTGGGAGAAAAAGTGCAGCAGACTCAAAAACGGATCCATGGTATCGAGACCTACACCGCAACCACCACCAGGCCCGGGCCGAGGTATGGGCCGCGCTGAAAGGCTGGCGAAGTCCCGTCCCCGCCCTGCGGGAGCGGCCCAGCGCTCCTGTTTGCACAGAGCGAACCCGCCGGAGGCCAGAGAATGCGGGGAGGGAAAACAAGACCCGACCTGACCCGGCCTGGCCCTGCCCGGTCCCGGCGCCGCCGCAATGGCGGAGCGCTGGCCCT
>JAAGNO010018210.1:0-30600 GCA_033439905.1 Ceryle rudis
GTGCAACGCAGTTGTCAGGGTGCTTCCTGCCGCTTTTCCACCCGCTTCGTGTCCCCAAATATGTTAAAAAAACCTCCCGGCGCCACATCAGCTACTTAGAGATTTCACCGTGACCTCATTGCTTGGCCTGAACTCTGTAATTACTCTGGGTTTTTTTGGTTGGGTTTTTTTTTTCTTCCTTCCTCCACAGCAAGCGTGGTAAAAACAGTGTTTTAAGCATGATTTTGGGAGTTTCTGTTTGTTCAGCGGTGTCATTTATCGCACAGTGCCTAGTTAACAAAGTTCCTCGAGTTTAAAGAGCAGGCAGATGTTGCGCGCACGGTGTATACACCCGTGGAGGTTCAGGAGCAGTTTCCCCAGACACGTTGCACCTCTTGGCATCCAGTTACTTTTCAGAATAATGGGCTTTGCCTGCAGCTGCCCTCAAGGCCAGAAAAACTGCGACGTACATTTTCCCATTTACTTTTGGTTTTGAGTGAGCTATTTGTGCTGGATTTCCAGGCTTCCAGTTCAAGGGACTCTAATCTCTTTCTGAAGTCTAATCTCTCTTTGGTGGTAGCTCTGCTGTGATTCTAGGGGAAAGAAAATGGTTAATTTTGCCATTTGTAGGTTGTATGGCTGCAGCAGACTTTGGGTTAGCTCTGTGGAGAACACACGCTTATTGCAACTATTGTTTTGCAGCCCTGAGGACAAACGTGTGCCCTGAGTTTGTGACTTTGAATTTAGCTCTGCCTTGTGCTCTGTGCTTCCTACCTCACCCTTGTGGGAGGCTTTTTCTAAGTCCTATTGGAAGGCGTTTGGGGTATGAAGCATCTCCACTGGGTTCAGCTCAAAGCATTTTTAGGTGGCGTGAGCATCCTGTGAGCAGGTACTGACAGAGGTGCCTGGCTGGGCTCTGGCACCAGTATCCTCCGCACGTGTGAAGCTTGACCCCTGCGCTGCCCGGTGGTCCCGCGTCAGCTCCGTGCCACCTCTGGCACTCCCTTGGCATGCAGAGGGGACATGCACTGCTGCTGCGGTGTGGTGGCTGCCGAAGTGGGGAAGAAACAGTCCTGAACACTAAACCCAGGTATTTCTAACCGCTTTGTTCAGGGCAGAAGTGTTGCAGCATTCTATGTGTTTGGAAGGTTAGAAGTAGTTTTCTAGTTGGAGATCTGATCAGGGACAAGGGCCACACACCGGGGCATCTGCAGTATTGTTGAGGGGGCTTTAGAGATGTATTTATTTATTCTACTTACTGGCTTTGTAAGTGTCACTTGAGCAGCAATGGGCTGTGTTATCGAGCTGGTGCAGGTGGCATGGGTCCTGGGCCTTGGGCAGATAGCAGTTCCCGCGTGCTGCTGTGGCTCTGCCCTGTCCCCAGTCCTGCAGTGTCTCCCAGGAGGTTTGGGCCTGTTCCCCCTCCAGCTCTGAGGACAGCCCACAGCGATCTCTCTGGTGGTGTCCCCAAGACGCTGTCCTGCGCTTGGTATTGTATGGGTAGTGTGGGGATTCAAGGAGTGCTTGTGTGGCAGTGGCATTGCAGAAGATTCCTTGCAGTTATTAAAGGCTGCAGATTATCTGATACTTAAGGTCCCATAGGGCTACTCGGACAAATATTGTCACCCCTCCACTGCGTGGTCTCTGCCAGAGGCCCATAAATACCAATCGTTATTAGAAATCCCGTTTATAGATGTATTTCACAGCTTAGGCACAGTTAATGCGTCTTGCCCTATCAAGATGACTATGCGGCTCTGTTTCTCCTTCCCATAAACTTTTTTTTATCCTGAATAGGGTATGAAAGGGGGTGGTAAAAAAAGCAAGAGGGGCAGAGTGGTTTATGTGGGTCTGCTTTCCTACCCTGGGAGTGCAACCGATGTTCTCGCAGAGACAAATTGGATTCTGAACTTAACTTTACACCTCTGAAATAATCCCCGTTGAAGAAGAGTGGGGCTGAGATTGCTGGGGGTGAGGGGGGGGTTAGGATGGAAGTGCCATGGTTAATCCCCTTTCAGCAGATACTGTCAACTTGAAATACAACTTTAATTCTCTTTTGGAAAGGGATTCTGGCATTGGAGTCTTATTTTTAGTCTCGTGCTACTTGTATGGCTGTTGTGGGGAGGATGCACAAGTAGGGCGGGGAAGAGTGCTGGTGACCCAGGGAGAGAGGTTTGGGTCCATCTCCTTGTACTGGGCTCCTTGCCAGGACCAGGCAAGTGCTGCCTGCTTCCAAACTTGCTTGACAGACACCTGGGAAGTGCTGGTCCCTGTGCTGTGTATCAAAGAGAATGTGGGGTTTTTCCTTGATTACTTTTCCCGGATTCTTTGGAAGCATGGAGACAACTGCAGCTATGTGTGACAGCTCTGCCGATACCTTGGGGCTGGTGTTGGGACTAAGTTACAAATGCAGAAAGAAAAGTTGCTGATGCCCTTGCTGTTTTCATTCCCCGCCACCCCCCAGGTGCCTTTTCTTTAGGGCTGCTCTGGAAGTGAGCCCCAGGAGCTGTCTCCCTGCTCGTGGTGAAGGAAGCCTGGGGGGGGAAGCACCATGGGGTGCTCTCCCTCCTCTTGGGATGTCCAGTGCTGGCTGAGCCCATCGGGACATTGCCGCCTGCATGTCTTGCCTCTGTGGTTAGTCCAGGTTTTTGCTCTGGCATTTTCCTATTCTTGTTTAAAACCCAGGATAAGTCAGAAAATAACAGGCTGTAATTGGCAGCAAAATTCTTCGTTTTGTGTGTTTGCGCAGTGTCTAACAACAGGACCGTGGTTGTGTTACTCCCTTTTAATTAAATACCTTGGGGCCTGATCCTCTTTCCAGTCTGTGCCCTGGTAAATCCCTGGTGTTTAGCAAGTCCTGGACTGGTCATGAGCTGCTGGCTCTTGAGAACATTTGCTTGATGTTAGGGGAAAGAATATGCCTCTCAGATGGATGTGCGGTGCTTATCCCTGGGTTGGACTCATGTCATGAGTCACTGCCTTTGTCTTGTAGGCTGGGAATCATGTTCCCTTACTGGTCTTCTCCTGGGGTCTCCATCTATCTCCACTTCATGGCTGCCAGCGTTGGGGGTACTCCCAGGTTGGTTATGGAGTTGCATGCTTGGTGCTGCTTTCACATGGAGCTTTTCCATCTGGGGCTCATTTTATCTAATTATAAAAAAATTGCATGCAAACCGCCCTGAGGCAGGGTTGCAGGGGACAGGCACTTGAAGCTGAGTTTTAATGTCACTTGTGGCTTGTCACCTCTGGGGGGGCTGCCCCAGACAGGCTCTCTGGGCACTGCTTGGACATTTGCTTTGCATCCCCTGGCTGCGCCTGCCCTGCCGCTGGTGTTCTGCCAACAGCAGGGAAAGGTTTCTCATGAAAGTGCTTGCAAGTTGCACACGTTCCAAATCCTAATCCTTCCCAAAGCAGTGGGGGGACTGATCCTGTCCCTGTGGGAGGGGATTCAGTGTGCACATCAGCGGTGCCTGATGTGAGATTCAGGGCTCCATTTGGGCCCTACTGTAGTTTTGCAAGGTCCCTTTTCATTTTTTTGTTGAAGGTCATCTCATCCCGAGTGCTTCCCAGCCCCACACACCAGAGGGAAGGCTGATGCTGCTCAGAAGGGTGGTCTGGGTCAGGCTGCCCCACCAAAGGCAGAACCATTGGCAGGACAAGCTCACAGCGGTTTGTCCCCTTATGTCCCCAAAGCCCTGCCTGGCCCCTTCAGGAGGGAGGGAGTATGCAGGAGGAAGGCCTCAGAGAACATGTGCTGACTCGAGGTGTGTGCCAGAGGCTGGGGAGATGACTCGAGCCTGGGAAGGAATGGGACAGGCAGCGATGCTGAGCCCCGTGAGGCAGATCCCCCCTGGCACTCACAGGAAAATACCTCTACTGAGACTTATTCAAATGTCAGAAAAGGAGAAATGGCTCAGCGTCACCTTTTAGAAGGGAAATAAATTCCCTACTGGCAACAGGTAGTAGGTGGAGAGGGGCAGGGGTGGCTGGAGAGAGGCCCTGGGGCATACTGGGCAGCGTGGGGTCTGCCCAGCACCAGCTGCTGCCCACCCAGACCCTGCCTGGCTCAGGGGGATGCTGTGGTACATCTTCCTGGAGACGTCTGCGCCTGGGGTGGAGGTTCTGATTTACACTCCCATCTTTAGTTTTTGCAGCAAGTGTGTAATGAAGCCTATTTTGGGACACGGACCACATTTTTTCTTTCACGCTTCTTTTTTATTTTGTTGTTTGTTTTGTTTTTTTTTTTTAAGAGAGTGTGAACCAAATATTACACTGTGTGACTGTGATTCCTATTCTAATAAGAAAGAGCATTGATAGGAGTTGGAAGCCTTGAGAACTGCTTTTTTTTTTGTCCCACTCCAGTCAGTGAGGCTGCATGTCAGATACCTTGTACCCAACTGCCAAATTCTGCAAGCAACGTTTTGCTTTCATTAACATGACAAAACCCTGCGAGCAGCAAAGGTTGGGGCTGGGGTGTCTCTGTGACACTGGGTGGCAGTTCTGCTCGGAGGAATCCCACACTTCAAAAGAGTGTGGATTTTAATGAAGCGTCTTGAATTTTTCATGAACGTTACTGGAATTTATTTTGTAACGCGTGCTTAACGTGGTAACGATGTCTCGTGTTCAGGGCCAGTTCCTCTGTAGCAGCCTGTGCCTGACCACAGACAACAGAGGCTCAGATTGGGAACCTGGAGCTGCGAAAGGCTCTTCCCCCAGGTTGCAATCCCTTATTGGTGTCCTACCCTGGAGAATGGGGACACAGGAGTTTCACAAATCCCTGTAACCGTTCCTCTAACACTGCAAAGCAGTCTCCTAACTGTAGCCTTATTCCCAGAAATAGCTCAACCATTTGGCTAAAAATAAATAAAAATCAAACAAACAAACAAAAAGCCAGCCTCGGCCAAGCAGCTGCATGGAAACATTCACGAGTGCAGTTAAAAGTTTGGAGATATTAGAAGTCACTGTGAGGAGAGACTGGAAAGCACTGGTCAAACATTAATGAAAAAATGGTGCTGCCAGTTAAACCTGCGGTGTGCAGAAACTTCTCCGTGGAGTGTAAAATGCATCTTGAGACTGTGTTTTATTCTTCACTCGATACAGTTTTTGTCCTCACTTGGTATTTTGCTAAGAATAATAATGATTGTCTGGGCTGTGCAGGGAAGGTTGGGAGCTGAACGGGCTGCAGTTGCAGCTGAAGGCATGGAAATGAGCTTTTAACAATAAAAATTGTAAAAACAAACAGGCCACCTATTAATAGCAAGGTTTTTTTTTTTCTCTTTTCAGCTTTGCCTTTAATTTCATCCTGTTGCCTTTGGTTTATGCACTTCCTTTCCGATTAAAACTGCTGCTTTCTGGCCGTAACCACTGATGTCATCTCTCGGGAAGAGATTTAATTGAAATGTTAGTTGAAAGCAAAGCTGGTGGAGAGCATTGCTGGAGTCTCTCAGCCAGAAGAAACCTTCACACCCAAATCAATTGTTCTGCCAGTGACCACGTTTTTTAGCAATGCACATTGGGTCCCTGTGAGCATCTGCCTCCCACAGTACTCACGTTTGCATCTCTTATCTGCAGCAGTTTGCAACAGAGAAACAGCTTTTTGCTGATAATTCCTTAGTCTGTTGAACTTTATGTCCCCTTGGGGGACTTTAACCCATTGTCCTTGCTGAGAAAGCACAGGAGTGACCAAGTGGGGGACATCCCTTGTGATACCTGCCACCGAGGTCTGCCCACTGGAGGAGCTGGCATCACAGGGCCAGGGTGAGGGACTCACCAGGCTGCTTCCTGAGGGTCTGGGAAGGGTGAATTTTCCAAGGAGCTCGGACACAGGGTGACTGGAGTGCATGATTAAGCCACTTGCCTTTGCCTAGTTTGCTTGGGGGATTTTTCAAGGGTGTTTCCTGTATTTACTTGTGTAGGAAGCTGGTGCTGAGGCCGGAGGGCAGCACGGAGGTTTTCCTGCTTGGCTGGTTGCTTTAGTGTCCTTCTGCCCGAAAGTGCCCCCCAAGGTCCCCTGTTGAGCTCTGCCTGGGGGAGTGGGTTGGGTAATAGGGGAGAGCAGCTCTTGGCTGGTGCTGGGACAGGCCATCCTGAGGTGATTCTAGAAAATACTTTACTTTTGGTTTTAGACTAAAATTTGCTTCTCATTGCTCATCTCAGAAATATTTACCTTCTTGCTGAGGTCTGCTGTTGGGAAGGATGGGCTGGGTTTTGCCAAGCAGGTTTTGCCAGTGCTGTATGCAGGGTGTTGTGGACTTCACCTGCCTCTGCTGTCCCCAGCACCCAGACCTGGGCTCTGAGCTCTGCAGGTGCTGCCTACGCCACTTGACAGTGGGAGAGCCCTGCTTTTGTCACCTGCGGCCTGTGCCCCACTCTCTGGCTCCCTCATCCCTTGGAAGTAGACAATATATATGTTTGGGGTTTTTTTTCCCTGATTTATTTACCAAGCAATACTGAGGTTCAGAGTTTGTTTACTGTTTTCTCTTGTTCTCCTGGAGATTTGCAGCTTTCTCTAACTTGTGGGGACTGTGCAGATGCTGGGCTGCAGGCAGGGCTGATCCCCAGCAGATTGGGGTGCTGGGCTGTGTCTGCCTGCTGGTGATTAACTGGTGCTGCTGAGGAACCTCACGCTGCTGGGTGGTGGTTGGCAGCGAGCACTCTATGAAGGGCACGCTGGTGGACTGTGCTGTGCTCAGACTGTGTCTTCCCTTTAGAGGCACTGTGCCAGTCAGAAAGTGTGTCCTGCTCATTGGAAATGTGTAATAAAGACACTGCTGCACATGTTGCTGATGATCGTAGGCCATTTCTGTTTGTTTGGGTTTTGGGTTTTCTTTAATTTATTATACAATAATTTTCCTCTTGCGGCTCTGACTCCCTGTACCCTTTCTGCGAGGCAGACCCAGTTGCTCCCAGCGTAACCATTGCATTGCAGCAGTTTGCTGAACTGCTTTGAATTATCCAACATCCAACCAGCAAAGTGTTCAGTAGCACTTGCCTGAATTGGTTACCGTTAGATTTGGGCAGTTAGCGTTTTGCAAGAAACTCGGCTCCCAGACTTGTGCATGGAGCTGTCGCACACATTGCCATCACCCTCCTGTGGTAGGAGAACGATGTTGGTACGGCCTGTATGCCGTAGTGTAAGAGGCAAGCTGTTTTAAACCTCAGTTTACTGAGCTGTAGCCTTGGGAAACAGTGAAACTTCCCTGTTTTAAAAAGTCTTCTCCGGCCCTTGCCCTCACCCAGCTCCTGCCAGGCAGCGGCACGGCTCCTGGGTCAGGAAAAGCCTGTTCTGCCCGGAGGCTGCAGTGACTTCAATATATATATGCATTAAATATGCATGTATGCAATATATGCACATTAAATATGCATATGTGCGATATATATAGGTGCATTCAATATATATATATATGCTTATGAGCTGTTCCTTGGGCTTAGCCAAACCCCAGGGAGCTGCTGGCCGGTGGTTGGCACAAGGCTCCGCTTCGGTGGCCGCAAAGTGCATTTGGATATCGAGCTGTGTGCCTGCAGGTCGGGCAGCAGGGCTGCGAGGGGGGAGGAGCTGGTCATCACGCTAGCGAGGGGCTCACTGGTAGGAGGGAAGCAGCCCTAGGTTGTGCTTTGCCTCCCCTCCATCATTTTTCATGATCTGCTCGCTGCTATGGATGCTGCTCAGAACCAACACTGTGTTAAAAAAAAAAAAAAAAAAAAAGCTTAATTTTAGCTCCTTTACGCAATCCCTTCTGCACAGGATTTGCAGTATGTCTGGCTCTGCTGGGCACCTGTTGCATCTTGCTGACTCCAGGGACTTTTTTTTCCCGAAACTTTAGTCATTTTGTTTGAGATGGAATTCCAGCTGAAGCCAGTTCAGCCTAAAAGCAAGCCTGCTCTTGACATCCAGCCATAATTGATAGCGTTTGTAGTTCAGAGACATTTGTCCTGCTCTCCTTATTGAAAGCTTAATGCACTTACTTTTGATCCAGCTGTTTGTAAAGGGCTTTTTGTATTCCTCTTGGAGCAGAAAGGAGGGGTAAGCACCTATGAGGCTGCCATAGCTGGGTATTTTGTGAGGAAACGGTGCTTGTTATTTTTGTTCACAATTTGACCAAGATTTCTGTTAACCTCCTTCATGGCCTTGGATGAGTAATGCTTTGCTGAGGGCATTTTGCTCTGTGACTTCATCTGAATTTTGCAGGATCTATTGGCCAAACAACCCTTGGTCTGGCCCCAGCCTTGCTGTTGGAGGGCTCGGTAATTTCTAGCTGTGTATTTTCAAAGGCTCAGCAAGCAGTCTTTAAGTCTGGCCTATCTTAAAGTATGCTGCACACCTAATAAGATTTTTATAAGACTATTAAAGTGGGAAAGAGAGGCAACGCTCGCTGGGTAGATGTCATTTGTGTGCAGTATCGTGGCAGATGTGCTGATCTGTGAAACAGAGGGATCCTGTTTTTCTTGGATCTAGAAAGCAAAGGATCTAGAAGAGCTGAGTAAGATGTGCAACAGGCAAGACTAGGCAATTTGAAGTGTTTCACTGGTATTGCAATCCAAGATCTTTTCAGCAGTAATAAAAATTAAATACTGCTAGACTGCAGTGAAGCTGTGCTCCACTGCCTGAGTCTCAGTTGGCTTGAGAGGGGGGGAAAAAAACCAATCTCACTGCTGGGAAATTAAATGTAAGGGGGAAAAAGTCCCCCAAAACAATCCCCTTTGTGAGCAGCTCTGCCATCTTTTATTATGATTTCTGTGTAATTCCTCCCGGCGTTCCCACAAAGCCAAGCAGCTGCTGCCTGTAGGGGTGATGCCATGTCCTGGGTGCTGCTTGGGGCTGGGGGATCCGGCTGCACTGGGGGCACCTGCCTGGCACCAGCCCTGCTCATAGGAGGGCTGCAAAGCCAAGCTTGAAATGGAATATTGATTTTTTTTTTTTTAATTTATTTGTTTGGTTTTTTTTCTGGTAGGGTGGTGTTTTGCATGCCAGGTTTGTTCACTCTGAGCTGTGGGAGGGTTTTACTGGGTTTTTATTTTATCTTCAACCCCACTCTTCCTTCCAGCTCACCTTCTCTTATGTTTGCTCAGGGAGGGAACACAGTAAAATTAGCTGCAAAGCCCAGAGGGCTGTTGTCCTTATATCAGCCAAATTAGTGTTGTGGAGTGCATCACCGCAGGGCGGTTTCTTTCAGTGCAGTTGAGTGGATGGAAGTCGGACTTTCCACTTCATAAGTACCGTTCTGGTAATTGCAGGGTGGGAAGATCAGATGCTCAGAGAGGAAACCTTGGGTGAAAGTGCCTGTCCTGATAACTGTGAGAACAGGAACACCCTTATCCCAGTGCCCGTCTAGGGAAAGCAGTGGCTGGGACTGGGATGGCCGTGAGTCATCTCCCGGGATGCTGCCCTGTTCTCCTGCCCAGGATGGGATCATTTCTGCAGCTGATGGTAACAGGATGGACCACACCAAAACCCTTTGAGCAGTAACCCTCAGCATCCTGGGGCCAGCTTAGACCTCATCTCCAGGTCCCTGTGGATAAGGAGATCTCCCTCTCAGTACCAAACTGGTGGCTGTGCCGCTGGTGTTGCTCGGTGCGGGTGCTCGGTCAGCCCTGAGCAGCATGTGCTTTGTTGGAGCTGCTCTGCAGCAACGTTACCCAGCCCGGCAGGAACGTGAGCCAAAAGGATTTCCTGAAGATAAAGAGGTATAGGCCACATGTTGAGGATTTCTCTCCTGACTGGGTGAATTGCACTGATTCAGTGTTCTAGTGTAGCTGTGCTGGCAGACCCAAGGGTGAATCTCTTGGTTCCTCTGGTATCCGGAGATGAAAATACTGCCAGTGGGGGCTGGGGTGTGTGGAACTGATTTTGGCTGTGGAGCAGGGGTGAAGCGAGTGATTTCTCCCTCTCTTCCTCCTTTTATCTTCTACTTCTGTGGAAACATTTCTCTGCAGGGCAGCAAGGGGAGGGTTAGAAAACCACAGCTTTAATTTTTTTGGAGTAGAGAAATTTAACCTGAACCAGCTTAAGCAAGCAGCGTGGTGGGGCTGGGGTCTCAGACCTCGGGTACCCAATGCAAGGGCTGAAGGCACCTCGTGATGCTGGAGCAGGACTCAATCATCTTGTGGTGGCAGCTCAGCCACCCCCTCCCCCCCCGCCCACATCAGCCTGGACCTGGCCTCCCATCCCTCCCATCGGCACCACAGCCTCCCTGTGGGAAAGCTTGACCTGGGGGTGTGCAGACTGGGCAAGCCTGGGTACCAGCCCTCGCTTTTGGGGGTTGCAGCAGTGATGTGCGCCCTGCCCGGCGGGGTGCAGCCTCTCCCCCAGTGGGTGGGCAGCTCGGTGGGCTCCTTCCCTGGGAGGAAACTGCTCTGGGAAATGGGTTCCTCGCTGGTCAGCTGGCAGCCCAGCTCTGAAATGCTGGGAATACTTAAAAAGGGACAAAATGTTTGTAGGTGGCAGAAGCCAGAGTAATGTCTGGCTGAGCTGCGATACATAATGTGGTATTTAGGGTGGGTTTTTTTTTGTTTCCATAACTGAAGAGCTCACGCTTTCAGAAGACCAGAAAGCAACAGGAAAACCAACAAATTATAGCTCTGCTGGCTGATGCAAGCATTGACAATTGCAAACTTGGAGGGTTTTTTCCACTTTGCTCTTACTTTAATTTTTACCAGGGCAAATCACTGCTCTGAAGAACTCGCTGCCCTGCTAAAATAGCTGCCAGTGAGTGGGCAGACATATGTGCACAGCGTGAGCTGGGGAAAGGAGGGAGAAAGAGGTTTGAAGACAGGAAGACCTCATCGTATTTGCTTTGTGACCTCTGCAAAACATTTGGCTCTTATTCAAAGTCCTTTTTCTGTTCTTGAGTCTGAAGTGTTCTCATGAGCCCGAATTTCATATGCTGGTGGCATGCTGGTCAAACTTCACTTTTGGACTGCCAAAAATAAAAATATGCTGCCTGTATTTCGAGACGGGCAATGGTTTCATAACCCCGGCTGCCAACAGGGCAGGGAAGAAGAGTTGGAAGCCTGAAAACTTCCAAAGGTCAGTGGTTATGTTTGAACAGGAATGACAGATTTTCCCCAATGCGGCAGCCCTGAAGTCACACCGTCCCCAGTGATACCCGCTGGCTTTGGGCTGGGTTTGGGTTTTCTGCATTGTACGTGAATGGGACTTTTTGCAAAGCACTGCTGAGCTGAGGCAGTGGTTAGGGGTGACGTGCCAGGGTTGATGGGAAGATGCAGTACTGCGTGGGGTGGGGTATCGCAGAATGGTAGGGGTTGGAAGGGACCTCTGGAGATCATCAAGTCCAACCCCCCCTGCCAGAGCAGGAACACCCAGGGCAGGCCACATGGGAACAGGTCCAGGCGGGTCTTGAAAGCCTCTAGAGAAGGAGATTCCACAACCTCTCTGGGCAGCCCGTTCCAGGCTCTGTCACTCTCACAAGGAAGAGGTTTTTCCTCATGGTGAGGTGCAACTTCCTGGGTTTCAGCTGCTACCATCACCTCTGGTCCTATCACAGGGCACCACTGAAAAGAGACTGGCCCTTTCTATGTGACACCCACCCCTCAGACATTTGTAAACATTTATAAGATCCCCTCTCAGTCTTCTCTTTTCCAAGCTAAACAGCCCCAGGTCTCTTAGCCTTTTCTCATCAGAGAGATGTTCCAGTCACTTTATCATCTTTGTAGCTGTCTGTTGGACTCTCTCTAGTGTTTCCCTGTCCCTCCTGAACTGGGGAGACCAGAACTGGACACAGTACTCCAGATGTGGTCTCACTAGGGCAGAGTAGAGGGGGAGGAAAACCTCCCTTGACCTGCTGCCCACACTCTTCTTTATGCACCCCAGTATACCATTGGCCTTCCTGGCCACAGGGGCACATTGCTGTTCAGTTAAGCTGCCTCCAGATGGAAAAAAGAAAACCATAACCAAGCAAACCCCACACCAAAAAAGTTCTTTTTGGCTGTCACCCTTGTGTGCAGTGCTCCCTGAGTCCTGGAGAGGGCTTTGCCCTCCTGTAAATTTATTATCTGAGGAAAAATCTTTATATTTCCTTTCTCCACCCCTCTTAAATCTTTCAAGTAGCCCTTTCCTCTGGTCTCCCCGCCCCCGCCGTCTCTTTGCTTTTATCAGTGGCTTTGTTGGCTAAGTCAGCTTTTCCAGGAAACTCAGGCTGGTTGGGCTCTGCTTTTCTCCATCCTGTTCTTGGTGAAGGTGACCATCCTGAAAGCCCATATGATGACACAGCACGTCCTTGGGACAGAGGGGACATGGGGACAGGCTTTGGCTGGGGCGCCTGGTGTTGCTGGATGCACCTCGATTTGCATTAAAAATGGTGCAATCTGGGTCAGTGATGCTCTGCTAGAGCACATCATCCACTGCTTTGTTATCCCCAACAGGGGACCAGGGGTGAGGTGTAGGTGTTGAGCCCCATCATGTGTTGACCATGTTTTGTTTTTTTTTTAAAACAAGTATTGGTCCTTTTGGGGGTTGGACTAGATGACCTTTAAAGGTCCCCTTTGACCCAAATCCTTCTATGATTTTTCCTGTGGCTCCTCTTTTGCTCTTGCTTGTTGTTCTGCTCGGTTCCGGGGGCTTGCAGGTTTACCCCCTGCTGCTCTCCTCACCTTGGCTGGAGCCAGCTTGACCCTGGTGGTCACTCCTTGGCGGTCCTGTTCTCTCTGCTTGAAATAATAGTAGGAGCTTCAGCCCCAAAGGAGGAGAAGGGATACACTGGTTTAAATTTCAGCCTTTTGCTTTCCCAAGGTACCAGCTTTCCTGCTTCCACATAGGGATGAGCAATGAAAGTCCTCTCTGGTGGGAAGCGTGCTCAGAGCTGTGCTCACCTTCAACCCTTCCTCTTGGGCCTATGAGCTCTCAGTATTTTAAATGCAGTGTTGTGGGTTTTCTTTTCCTGTTATCGACCCTTTCCTGCAGGCGTAGGGGAGAGTGGTTGGGGTTGATCCTGATCGATGGAGTTCTCTCTCTGCATCAGGAGATCTGCCTAAAAATGTGGTCAGTGTGGGTAAGCACAGTCTGAGCTGCTCAATCATGAAGGATTTTCTCCAAGCATCGCTTGTTACTTGCATAGAAATAAGGACAGAAAATAGCAGAAAAAAATGGTAAGAAAAAATTCAGTTACAAATTTATCAGTTGGGCAATGAGGTTGGTGCGCCGAGTGACTTTTTGAGACTGCCAGACTGTTTGGGGAGGTTATGGTAAATTTGAGGAGGCTTTCTAAAATCGTGGATGTGTTGGTTTCGGTGGTTCTGGGGGAGAAATGAAACGGGAGCGTGAACAGGCTGTTTTGGGAGGTGGTGTTGTTTTTGCAGGCTCTTTTTGTAAATCAGGTCATTTTCTCTACTACTTTTATGATAAATGGAACAATACAGGAGTGATTAGACTTTATTCATGAGATCTAAGCCGAGTAATGTGATTTAATCTTTCTTCTGAATTCGCAGCTTATATTCAATATATGCATTCACATCTTTGAGCTTTGTACTCGTACTGTATATTTATCTGTGGTTTTAGCAGATGATTTTTTTTTCTAAAAGCCTGTGGTTTTTATTAGATCTTTTCTCTGTGAGCTACTCGTGTTTACTTTGTGGCTTTAAAGATACCTCTAGCAAACGTGAAATGAGGGGGTTTTGATGAGTTCTGGTTTAGGTGCTTTCTGAAACTATAGTAAATCAAATGGTGGGGTGATTTTTTTTTTTTTTTTTCCTGCCACTGTTTTTTTTTCTGGAAATGGGGCCAGCAGGTAGCACAGACACTTGTTTTCCATATGGGGGATATAATTAAACACTGTGTTCCGCAGCCGCCCTAGAAACAGCCCACTTAGAGCAGCTCCTGCTGAACAGCAGCTGCAGAGCGCAGGGTCACCTCTCCTGTTGAACTCAGTCTAACTCCATTAATTTTTACCCAGCCTTGGTAATTTTTACCCAGGCTTGCAACTTTTATCAAGTGCCGTCCGGGTGCTGTACGTGGTGCTCTGATGGATTCGCAGAAGTTTGGGAGGGTGGTTAAAGGGGAGCCTCTCTGGGAGGCAGGTGGAAGCTGTTGTGCTGGGGCAGGACATGGTAGTGGGAGAAGGGCACAGATGAAGAGGGAAAGAGGCGTGAAGGGAGGTTTGCCCAAACTCAGGTGAAGAATCTGGGGAGTGCTGTGGGCTTGAAATATAATTCCTATGTCTTGATGTAAAGCTCCAGTGGCTTTGGGTCATAAATGAAGTTGGGTCCTTTGTTGCATCCACAGACTTCTTTAGCCCTAGCCTGGTGCCTTCAAGTTGTACCTGTTCCTAACTCCTCAAATGAAAGTTTATAGCAAAATGCCAAGTCTCAGCTGATCTTCCATGGGTGTATTGCTGTGTGTAGATTGGGCAACATAAGAAAATAGCCATTATCTCTAATACCCCCTTTTCATAACTGCTGCTTCTGGCAGAAAGCGGGCTGTATATGAAATTGAAAGTACAGGAAGGTTGGGTCACATCAAAATATTTAACAGAAATATGTTCTGTGCCTGAATTTCACCATGGCTTGAGGAAAGCCCTACCACAGCAGCAGTAGCAGCCGTTTGCCCTGCCAGGAGTGCAGCAGAACATCTGCCCACATTAGTTGCTTCATACTGCAGCCTGGAAGCCTGGTCCTGCCTGAGTTAGCGAGCTGCCAACTCGGAAGGATGTTTCTGGCAGAGCAGTGTCGTTACCCTCATCTTTATCTCCTGTGTTTGATTCTGTGGCTGTTGTTTTCCAGCTGAGCTCCTTCAGGAGGAAGCTGGTTTGGATGCTCTGCTGAAGGATTGACTCAATGATGGGCTGGGTTAGATGCTGGGGGAGCCCAACAGGAGCCCTGAACTGCAGCTTAACACTGTATCTTTGGGGCTGGTCTTGGAGCAAGGCAAACAGGATAGTGGCTCTTCTCAAAAATACCTCCTCCTCATTCCCTGTCTCAATTCCCAGGGTGTGCTGTGTTCCCCTGGGTGCTGCTTTGTGCCTGTCTGCTGCTGGGAGCTCTTCTGGGCACAGTATGACAGAGAGGGGACAGGGGCCACCTACCAGCATCCCCAGATCCTCACAGCTTGGTGGGCGGATGCAGTGGTCCTGAGCCCATGGGCAGTCTGACACTGCTCATCCCTAGGGATGCCTCCTGGTTTTCCCAGTGTTCCTGTAAAAGCCACGCCTGGGGCAGAGGGAGGTGATAAAGTGCAGATGGGGGAACGCAATTGTTTTCTTAAATAATCCTTTTGGCAGGCTTGGCTCCAAGCAGCAGAAGAAACTCTGACTTTTGCTTGCACCAGCTGCCATTCCTGTGCCGTGGGCCATGGGCTTTATGAAACCTCACCAGGAAACGAGGCAGCTGTTTGAATTGTATCCAAGTAATATATTTTTTTTTTCTTTGTGATCAGAATTAAAATTTTGATGAAAGGTGGATGGGAAAAGTCGTCTAAATCCTTTCCCTGCTAATCTGCATATTTTACAGTTTTCCTCAAAGCCTGGCAGTTACCTCCTAAATCTCCTCTTAAGTCTCCGTTGAGAGATGTTATTAAGACTTAACAATCTATTAGCAACCCGGCGAGCCAGTTGAGGTGGGCTTGTCAAACTAAGAGCTTTTAATTGCCAAGCGGAGCCAGCGCCGGTGGCATCGTGGTGTGCACTCGCCTTCCGGGAGCGGCAAAAGCGGCGAGGTGTGGCCCGAAGCCTTCTGCTTCAGGCTGCTCTCCTGAGGGTGTTGTACCAAGGGGTGGGCGAGGGAATGGGAAATGAGATGCTGGGAGAGGTGGGAGTGTGATTAGGTCATGGAGCAAGGACTTCTCAATGTGTACAAATGTCTGAGGGGTGGGTGTCACATAGAAAGGGCCAGTCTCTTTTCAGTGGTGCCCTGTGATAGGACCAGAGGTGATGGTAGCAGCTGAAACCCAGGAAGTTGCACCTCACCATGAGGAAAAACCTCTTCCTTGTGAGAGTGACAGAGCCTGGAACAGGCTGCCCAGAGAGGTTGTGGAGTCTCCTTCTCTAGAGGCTTTCAAGACCTGCCTGGACCTGTTCCCGTGTGGCCTGCCCTGGGTGTTCCTGCTCTGGCAGGGGGGGTTGGACTTGATGATCTCCAGAGGTTCCTTCCAGCCCCTACCACTCTATGATTCTTGCTCTGCTGCCACTGCAGAGGGCTCTGATGCGCCATTGAGGTGGCAACATCTTTGGAGAAGGTGCTTACAAGAAATAACCAAGGTGAAATTGAGGGATGAAACCCCACCTAAGAGTTGTTGGTGATAACTTGGTGGAAGAGCTGAGTAGTGGCCTTGGTGAGCTAACACCCCACCTGGGATTTGGCTTCTCTTCTGCATGTGCTTCAGGTTTTCCACAGCTATCTATGGATAGTCTTGCAGAGGAAACACTTGTGGATACTCTTCCAAGAATGTTTTCACCAGAGCTTTGTTGCTTCTGTGCCAATGCATGTGTGTGGCAAACCCTCACCCCTGCTTCTCCCTGCTGTGCCAGCAGAGGGTTGCTCACCAGGCACACCTGGTTCCAGCTCCTGCTCAGGGACACGATGGGGACTTGAGGCTTGGGGACAGTCTCTCTCTGCTCCCCAGCACTGCTGTGGTGTGGGTGAATGGCTCTGCCTCTCGCTGCTGGAGCACAGGTTGGTGAGACGTGTGGCCTCCACCTCCATAGTGGAGCAGACATCAGGAAACCTTTGGGTCTGGTTTCTAGTTCAGAAGGTGTGCTGTTTGCTGCTGCAGGCTGCGGTGATGTGGCGGTGGGGGGTGGTCAGCCTGTGCTGTGGTGTTGACATTCCCTAACTGGAAGCATGCACCTGCTTGGTCCACATCTGATTCTGTGTGGTGGAGGTGGCAGCAGCTGCCGGAGGTGGTGGTAACTGGTGCTGGCTCCATGTCCAGGTGGAGCAGGGACATGTTGCAGGGGTGAGAGAAGCTTTCTTCTTCTGCTCTAAGTGGCAGCCATGGGAGATTTGAAGTTGGCTGTAGCAAGAGTGGTCAGCACACCAAACCAGGTTTAGGCATGGTGGAAAAAACACTTTAAAGATGCTGCAGACATGGGTGGGGAGCAGGGGAAGGAAGAGCTGCTGCATCCTGGTGCAGCAGGAGCCATTCAATTGCTGCTGCTCCAGGTACATGAATAGTGCTGCCTTCGATTTTTATTTTTTAATTCGTAGGTTTTTTGTTGCACTTCCCCCAAGCAGTGAGGAAATCCCAGGCCTTGCTGTCTTAGTGTGGTTGTTTGCTGAGGACCTTTTCTCTAGCTGGGTTTTGCTTGCGGCTTGACAAGCTGCCTGTGACAGGCTCCTCAGACAACGAGGATGCTGAGCCGGACCCAGGACACGCCACGAGCATCCGCCCGCAGCAGGCTGAGCCCGTGCCAGGCAGCTGGTGAGGAGCAGGGGTTTGGCTTTTCTGGCACCTGTCTTAGTGGGCTTTCAAAGCAAACAAGCTTAGGGTTGAGGATTAATAAGACTAAGTGGAGTATGAACAGTATCTGCTGGTGTTTTAGCATCCTTGCTGCTTGCTAATGCCCTTGAACCATGAACAGTGACAAATGTCTTCCCTGCTCATGTTTTAAAATCCAAAACCTTAACTCTAAGAAAACCTTAGCCTGGCCTAAGACCACTCTTACTTTTGTTTCCCCTCCACTCCATCTGCTCTTAGTGGGCATTTTAAATTCACTTGATAATTTTAAGTTCAACCTCACAAAACGCTTCCTGGTGTCAGCTGGGTTTCCTCCCTTGGCTGTGAGCGTCTGTGGCAGGGACACTCTGGTATGTACAAGGTGGAACTTGGACTGAACGAAAAGTCCATTTTTAAACTATTGCATGGTTTTGTGCCTTTTGAAAATAGACTTTTCTGATCCATTGACAACCTTGCATGTGCTGGGCGGCCCAGAGCTGGAAGCTGGTGGAAACGAAGCCCATGGGATTGCCCCGTTTGCCTGAGAGCCTTCCCCAGGGCTGCCAGCTCTGCAGGGACCTGCACAGCTTCTGCCTGGTCACAAGTTTGCAAGGGCTTTTAAGTGAAGGTATAGGAAGTTGGAAATTTGATATTTAAGAGTTACATTTAAGTGGAAGAGCACTGTTATTTCCAGTGTATTCAGATATCTTGTTTACTGTGCGTTACTTTAGCACTCTCTATTGCAATGGGAGGATCTTATAATTTGCTGGGTGCTGTGACCTCCCCTGGGGAGCCTGCAAGGGCCATGGGGATGGCTGGGTCTCTGCTAGAACCCTGTTACCCTGTGGTGCTGGTCGTGAGCATCTCTTGTGGCTTTGTGTGAGGGATGTTCTCCTCCCACAGACCTGCTCTGCTTCCCCTCAGCGTTTATTCTGCTGCTGTTCCCCAAATCCTTCCCCTGGCTGCCGTGGTGCGGAGGGTCTCTCATCAAGCCCCTGACACCAGGTTAGCATTCACTTGTGACATCTCATTCTGCTTTAAAAGAAAATCCTAGCAAAACAGAGTGGCGTTGCCAGTACCCTATGTATCTTTGAGGAGTTTGTGAAGTGAGACGGCTTCATTATTTCTAGCAGAAATAGCAGAAGTTGTTGGTTTGGTTTTCTTTTTTTTTTTTTCTTTTTTTTTCTTTTTGTTTTGTTTTTCTGCGTTAGATCCCAAGTCTGTGTGCACCACTGTGGTGATGATGAGACATTTTGGGTGGACTTGAGGGTTTGACAGGGGAGTAAGTGTAAGGGAGGGTGCAATTTCCACTGTCCTCTGAGGAGTCCTGGAGCTGCTGTAGGAACCCAAGGCTGAAGGACTCTCCAGGTCAGGACTAGGAAGAGAATGGCTAATGACTTGAAGTGCTTGATAAAGATATTTTCTGCCTCAAGAAGGAAAAACTGCCTGGCAGATGGGCACAGGCTGCAAAGACAGGCAGCAGCTGCCCAGCGCAGGGCAGGAGCCTGCTGGATGTGAGCGATGACCTGCCTTGGTGGGATGTAGGGCAGGATCTGGTCCTGGGCATCAGTGGCTCAGCAGAGCTGGGCACCCCAGGTTGCAAGCTCGATATTGCTTTGGTTTAACTAAATGACCTTACATGTGTCTCTCTGTTCTCCTGGATGGGGTAGAGAAATGAATTTTTTGAGGCTCCAGTTGCCTTATTTCCAACAAACAGTATCATGCATTCAGAAGCTGGAAGCTGTTAATACAAATATTTAAATTTTTTTTTTTTTTTTTTTTTTCAGCCACAAGCTAATTTTTCTCTCTCCTGCTTGCCCCCACAGTGTGCTGGGGAAGAGAAGCGGGTGGGTACACGCACCGTGGTGGTCGGGCACCGTCCGGTTTCGGAAACAGATGCGTATGTGCCACAGAAGTTCTGCGACAACAGGATCGTCTCCTCCAAGGTGAGCATGCTCCTCTTGCCTGGCTGCGTGTGTTCCCTGCTTGTGTAGTTTCTGAAGCTGAGAAACTCTCAGCGTTGTATGTAAAGGTCTGTAAGTGTAGCAGCCTGGTACATACCTTACCCCACAGCTCCAGTCTCTCCATCAGTCTTTTTTTTCCTTCCTGTCAACCCTAGTGGGGTTGTGTACAAGTTCCTTTCTATGCATGGATGCAATGGTCTTGTGTTCTGGGTTGGGTTTTTTGGTGTTTTGGGGGCTTTTTTAATGTTTTCTGGCATTCTCTTTGGGAAGAAAGGACAGGTTAAGTGTAATACAGCGTGACACAACAGCAGCCCAGATTTGCAAAAGGAAGTGGGGATTGTTTTATAAATGGACAGAAAAATGTAATTCCTTCTTTTGTTCAGCGAGGTTTTTTTCTCTCGAGATAGGACAAAAATAACCATGCTCTGTTTATCCCTTTGGATGAAAGGGGAAACATTCAGACGGTATTAATGCAGCTTTTGTTTATGGTGGGAAACTGTGATGACACTCATCTGCCTTCTGCTTAGCTTTTTTCCATGACATTCATAAAGCTATTTCAAACGATCTGAAGCCAATTCAAGTAAAATATCAAACAAGTGGCATCTGATATTGTCAACACAGCTGGATACATATGACGTTGCTTAGGATTCATGATGCTCAGCACACAGTTAGGCTTCAGTTTTACTCTACTTGAGCTGTAAGGGGGGGGATTTCCTCTCTTTTTTAATTTTTTTTTTCCTATAAAGCTTGAATCTTACTTGTTTTTTTGTCTCTGTGCCGTCTGACTTTATACTGGGGAAGTTTTAAGTCTAACCATGCTTAACTCGTGTAGTGTTCCCACTGATGTTTCCCTGGCATGCAAGAGAGGACACCTTCCCCTGGTTCAGTTTCCTCTCTGCCAAATGCTTGGTTTTAGTACTAATTTTAATTCTTCCCTGTTTTATTTTTGAACGTTGTGTTCTTGCTCTTTTTTTTTTCCATTTATATTTGCTAGACATGAAGTCTTCTTACTTGACCAATGTCTTTTTAAAATTAAGTGGACATCGGTCTTGAGACTTGGCTGCTTATTATTCTTTGCTTGTTCAAGGCAGACTGAAACATCAGATATTAGACTCATTGTTTTCCACATTGTTCTTAAATTCCACGTGTTTTCCAGAGCAAATGATTCAGCAGCCTTCTTCAAATGATAATGAAGCACAACCTAGTAACAAATTTGCATGGACAACATGGCTTATATTTTTTTTTTTTTAACAGAAGAGCAACTCTAAGGTGTTTTTTGGAATGGGAGGGGGGGAAGAAAAAAGTCTCTGCACTGTGCATTACCTCTTCATGGAATAAATCATCTCTCCAAATGCCTATCTGGAAGTTGTTTACTGAAACAGATCCTATTGCTTTTATCTTCTTTTACTCTTCACTATCTCCAGAGCATGCCAGGGCTGCTCTAATAGCTCACTGAGGTGCTCCTGGCTGGGTTAAAGGGGAAGCTCCTCTCCTATTTTGTGCTGATGCTTCCCACTCTGTAGCCAAAGTCCCCGGCAGCCCCATGCCTTGGTCTGGTTTTGACCCCCTCTCTCCCCGCAGTACACCCTCTGGAACTTCCTCCCGAAGAACCTTTTTGAGCAGTTTAGAAGAATTGCCAACTTCTATTTCCTCATCATCTTCCTTGTGCAGGTAAGAGCTTTGATTCCAAGGGTGAGTTTTGTTTCCATACTGATAGTGAGCACAGCTTGAACAAAAATCAAGGTTCAGAACTGACTCTGGTGCTTGTAAGTGGTTTGGGTTTTTTGGTTTGGGGTTGTTGTTGTTGTTGTTTGGGTTTTTTTTGTTGTGGTGGTTTTGTTTGTTTGGTTGGTTTTGGTTTTAACTGGAATCCAGGTTATAATTCTGGCAGGCCATCCAAGGCACAATAATATTTTGGCCTGAGATGATGTTTAAGTGACCGCTGAAACAATTAAAAAATAACCTTAACTCTTAAGATCAACCAACCGGTGAAAATACATTTGATGCTACAGAATTAAGATCTATTTTTTTGTCACCTTTATTACTTCTGCTATGTAACTGTGTATTTTCCCAAGTTATACGGTATTTGCATGTCTTGGTTATAGTGAGTTTCAAGGCAAGCAGGAGAGACAGACTGTGAAATCCAGAGAACGCATACCATGACTTCAGGAAGCTGCTCTGCACAGACAAAATAGCAAATTTTATACATAGACAAACTTCTTCTGCTCTGCTTTGTGGCTTTGGTTAAGGGGCAAATCCTGAGCAGACCTGAATATACTCACTTTCTGTTTTGTCAACCAAGAAAAACAGGCTGTCAAAATGCACTGGGAAGAATCACCGCAGTGCTTGTAAATCCTCAGCCCTGAGCCTCAGCAGATAACTACTCTAGGGCTGAAAATAGGCATCAAAACTCTACCCCAGCAACTGAAACGTCATTGTGTGCTGTTAGATGGCTTCTCTGGGGTTCAGGTGGTGCAGGTCTGGGTGTCACTCTCTTCCAGGCTGCATGTTTAAAAGATGAGTGTCTAAAATGTTCTATCCTTACACTAAAGGGTTAGGGCTCGTAGTCATTTTGGTGGCTGCCACCGAAGTGGGGGATCCCAGGATAACAGCTGAGGATGGCTGCTCTGGCAGCGTTACATGAGAGGCCAATTTACCCCTCATCAGCTGGCTCGCCTCCATCTCTTGATTTCGCTGGCGCCGCTCCATTTTGTCAGAGTGAATTTGTAATTTGCCTTGAACTGAAGCGTTGCCCTGGAGTCGGGATGTCCTTTCTGTGTAGTTGGCCATTTAGTGACACGGTGTTATATTTTATCTATTGACCTTCTGGCCATAAAGAATGTGGGATGTTCTTGATGGTACCTACACAACCGGCTGCAGTTTAGCTTCTCACTCATTTTAGGCACAAGTGTATGCAGGTGAGAGAAGAGCTTGGCTATTCCTCCTTGGTTTGTTCTGTGAGCATGCCTAAAATAAGAAAGCAACCCTCATGCTTTATTAAATTAATCCCAAACCCAACTGAACAAAACTCAACCTGACAGCACTAATAGACTCTCTGCCCTATAGAATAACCAACTGTCCCCAGCCACTTGTTCTGGAGACGTCACTTGCCTTAATAAAGCAGTCAGGGCTACTCCATTAATTTCAAATACCAAGGGTTATACCTTGACAAATGGCATCTATAGCTTAAATGTTGGTGCTTAATCTTTAAAGTACTTTAAGTTAATGGAATTACCCTATGTGCTGCATGACTAGTGTGGTACCGTGGTGTTTGGGGAATGGTCTCGTGCCTCTGCTCTACCTGCTGCTGGAACCCTTTATCAAAATATCTGTTACTCTGCGATTCTAAATTCAGCTCTTCTTTTAGAGGGAGGAAGGACACATGTTAAACACCTCCTGGTGCACTAAGAGAGACACAGATAGCTGGGTCTCTGGTTCATCTGTTGCAGCGCTCAAAGCAAACTGCGAGTAAACTCCTGGTGCAGATGGCTGGCCTGGAGTAAGCATAGTCCAAGTGTCTTTGTAGACAGACCAAGCTGATGGAAAGAAACTAGGTGCCAGGAATGAAAAATGTCTCTTTTGATTGATGGAGATGACTTCTGGACTGTGGTCTTCAGTCTCCTAAACAAAAAGTTAGGAAGAAACTATTAAGTAACAGGAGGATTTTGTCACTTTTAAGTGGATCCAAATTAAGCTGTTGAAGTCCTAAAATAGCTCAAAAATAGCTTCAAAGGAGTCTGCCTTTGATGTTCTGGCTCACAGCTCGTGTTCCTCAGCTTTCCACCAGCTGTGAAGGAGGTGAGCAGTATCCAGCCACAGGATGCACAGGGAGTGCAGTCTCCAGATGCATAAATGAGTTATTCCAGAGACTTCATCTAATATTTGTGTTTATACATCTATAATAAAGCATGTGTGTAATAGTGACGTTTGTTTAAACAAATACATACAACTGCATCCTGGCCAGTGCAGCGAACTCTCCTGCTGGGCAGCAGGAGGTCCTCTCCCTTGCCTTTCTCAGCTGAAAGCCAAAGTTGTTCTTCTATTCCCAAGATCTGTCCAAATTTTGCAAGACAACTTTTGTCTGACTGGCCTAAACTTCACTGATGCCACCCCAGTGAGTGGCTGTCACACATGCTGTGTGCAGTGTGTCCGTGTGACTCTCGGCACCATCCTTGCTCAAGGGTGTTCCTCTGAAGTGTAGTTTCTACCAGACTTCCTGTTTGTAAGCATTTCACACCCATTTGGGTGAGCCAGGGCTTCATGTTCCTGGACATATTTCTTGTGAGGAGAAACCAAGATAAATACACTAGTTAGGCAGCCGTGTAAGTGCTGTATAAGTTCTTGTGGTGTATCTCGTCCACTTCAGTATCTTCTGACTCTTTTCTCTTTAGGCCCCATGTTGCAGGGTGAAATTGCAGTGTCTGGCATTTTGTAGCGTCCAAAATTTCCACACAGCTTCCTCCCAGCAGACAAGGACAGGACTGCTCTTAACACAGTGTTTTACGGGCAACCTAAACAATAAATATACAGATGCTGCTGTTTGTGAGAGTGCCAGGGAAGCGCAAACAAGAGGAGGGAGACAAAGTCCCTTTGTGGGGACACAAAGCCATTCTGCTGAGCTTCCCCATCCCTTTCATCACAGCCCTCACCATCTGCCTCTTGTGCTCCTGTCCTTGCTGGGGACAGCAGGAAAAATGGCCAATTTGGTGTGCCCTGGTTTGGAAGGTGGGGCAAGGGCACAGCTTTTCCTCCTCTTACATTATCCCCTCCCAGTTAGGAACCTGTTCTACTGTTGTTTACCCTTCGGGCCAAGTCATGATACAGTCAGAAGAAACAGTGGTTTCCCACAGCCCGAAGGTTTAATTAACGATGAAGGGGTTCGGTCTTTGCTGTGGTGCTGGCTGGAGTGTTGCACTGAGCTGGGTTAGGATCCCGCCATTCACCCTGAGGCCCTCATGCGGTTGCTGCGCTTCAGTTGTGCTCTGAACGCCACATCTCGGAGCTTCAAGGCAAAATGTGGATTTCTGCGTTACTTAAATATTCACATTCCATTCTGCCATCTATTTCTGTGGTAATTTGGGCAGATGTGTGCTGGTTTTGACCACTGAGTGTCAGTGGTTCAAGAAGACGGATGGTGTCCTCCCTCTCATAACCAGCCATGCTTTAGGCTGTGTGCCCCGTTCTCACTGTCAGAGAAACAACCACACTCCTGTGTCTCAGTGAGAAATGAGAGAGTTTTTTACGTCATGCATTGCTGCTGCCTCTGTCCCATCCTTCTTCCCTGCCTTGGTCCTTCCAGCACATCTCATGGTGGGAGCAGGTTTGTTGGTATCAGCACCGGGAGTGACTGCGTTTTTGTAGCCCATCCCCAGCAGCCCACTAGAGAAAGGTCAAATTTAGGTTTTAAGCTACTTCAGAAAGTTGGGTTTTTTTCCCCACCTGAGGACATCCCATGGCCTTCAGGAGGAGAGATTTAGACTCCTCAGGATGCCTGTGCTGGTCCTTCTCGTGTGTCTGTCCTTCTCATGTGTCCCTCCTCTCCCTCCCTCCTCTGGGCTGTGACTTATCCTCAATGTACTGAGCACCCTTCTCCCCCTTTTAACAGAATTTTTGTTTTCTTCTGCTGCCTGAAGTCCAGTTGTCAGCAGTACTTTTTTTCTTCTCTGCAGGTGATAGTGGACACCCCAACCAGCCCGGTGACCAGCGGCCTCCCACTTTTCTTTGTCATCACTGTCACAGCTATCAAACAGGTAAAAACATACATTCGGGGAGAGGAAGATGCTCTTTGGAACATGTAATGGAGAAAATGATGAGCATGTTTTTTAATGTAGCCAAAAGTCACCAAAATGAGCTGGTAGGTTTGGTGAACCTTTCTCAGAAGATGAGACACATATACTGGTGCTTTTCAAGAGAGGCTGTGTGTGGAGTGTGGTTATTTTGTCGTTCTTGTTCTGGCATCTCAGTATGTACCGTCGTAAGCAAGCCATGAGGGTCAGGAAAGGTTACTGCTGTAGCCCTGGCTTCACTTGAATTTTTCTTCTCTTTTTAGAAATGCTCTCTGAAGCTTTGAAGGATGCAGAGATGTGCTTCAAATATAGCCTGTGCTCTGCTCCCCTGTTGGTAAATGGAAAGGATAGATTTTGTTCAACCACTCAGCTAGTCCTGAAAATACACATCCTCCTTTTTCCTCCCATCGTACACACATGTGCTGTTTAAAATTTCCTCTCCAGAAGGATTGAATAATAAAAGAAGTTTCTTCTGCAGGGGCCTGAAAGGGAGAGTTAGAGTAAAATCCATCTGCTTCAAATCTGAATGTTTTATTCTTTCAATGAAGGCTGAAGAGGAAGAGTCTCATCCTGCGTTACCATAGGGAAGAGTTGCAGGGTGCTAAGTGTATTATTCCTATTATCAGCCTGTTCTTGCCAACACTGAGAATAATAGGAACATGCTACAGTAGTTTAGCTGCTTGTTGCATACACTGCATATGGATTATTTTTCTGTGTTATTTTAATCTGTTCCGAATCTGTCAAATATGCACATGAAGTTTTTAAAATAAATTGTTTCAGTCTGAGCTACTGCAGTTGATGTTTTGTCAGGCATGAAGGAGGCCTGAGGACTACTTAATTTGTTCCTCTCTTTTTTTTTTTTTTTTTTTTTTTTTAAATCTCTTCCTCTCTCTCCATCCCCCCTCATCCTCTTCCCTTAGTTTTTTTCCTTTGTTACAAGGTTGTGTTGCCTCTATTTGTGTTCCTTAGGGATATGAGGACTGGCTGAGGCACAGAGCTGACAACGAAGTGAACAAGAGCAATGTCTTCATTGTTGAAAATGCGAAGCAAGTGCAGAAAGAGAGTGAAAAAATCAAGGTAACTGTTAAGAGAGAGTTCTCGTGTCGTTATCCCTGAAGCCGATGAGAACACAAGGGGGTGTGGCGAGGAGGCGAGGGCAGGGCAGGAGGGATGTGCTGCCCTTAGAGCTGCCCTGGTGTGCTCACTTTCAGATGAGATGCTCCAAGAGCTGATCCCGGTTAAGGAGCAAAGCTGCCTTGGTTTGATAGCTTTTGAAAAGCTGTTTCACAAAAGCTGTACCGGGGCTGACAAGTGACAGATCCGTCAGCGTTTTGCACTTCTCCAGGACAGACAGTCCTTTTCTATTTCCAAATCTCCCAGGGACACCAGAAAGTACACTTTGCGGTGACGTTAATTTATCATGCTGCACTTCAGACGAGTACATTCTCTTGCTCTGGTGAGATTTAGCTGAGGAATAAAAACTAACTGTGCCACGTGCCCATCAGAGTTGGTGCTGGGCTGGACCGACCTGTCGGGCTGTGAAGTGATGCTTGGGGACCTGTGCATCTCTTGAACCCTGATTTCCCTTTAGCCAAGGTCATTTCTCCTGGGCTTCGAGAGATGCTAAATCTGTAACCATCTAATAACAACAAAGAGGATTTTTCACATAAATGTTTCCTTTCTTCCAGGTTGGAGACATAGTAGAGGTGAAAGCAGATGAGACCTTCCCCTGTGACTTGATATTTTTGGCCTCGAGCAGCATTGATGGGACCTGTTACGTGACTACAGCGAGTCTCGATGGCGAGTCCAATTTCAAGGTGACGGGTCTGGATTGGGCAGTGTTCCAGAGCCGGTGCTCGGGGGTACCCGCATTGCCTGGAGCTGCCACTGAAGCCAGTGCTTGCTCAGGGTGGGAGGTGTGCTCAACTGGAGAGTGCTCCCACAGAGCCCATCCCCGTGGCTGTGTTCAACAGCTCTTCCCTCCATCTGCTCCCCGTGCATTAGCACTGAAGCCTCCCGGGGATTGTTTGTTTTCTGTTTGGTGTCCAACAGCCATTTCTGCTGGCACTGCCCCAAACTGAATCTATCTTTATCGGGATGGCTTTGCCGCCTTATTGCCTGCCATGGGAAGCATGTCAGTGCTTTGCTGCTCCCACTCTGGTGCGTCGATAAGGCAGTGCCTGCAGCTGCTTCAGCTCTCTTTCCACTACCTACCAATGTGTCTGTTAGTTAACTGAGCTTTTCCAGTGAGATCTGGGCCTTTTTGAGGCAACATGTCTAGATTCATTTGGGGAATTTTTCACCAGCGTGAGAAAAATACCACTTCAGGGCTTTTTTTTTCTGTCCCTTTCTGTGAATCAAGCAGTGAAATTTAATACTAGGCTTGTTCAGGATGAATCTCCTCTTCAGCTTATTTTCTTTATTTATTCATCCTCCCCTCTCTAAACTAGGGAAAGAAGCAGCAACATCAACGCCAAACTTGTATACCTCAGAAGACATGAGCATTTGGCTGCACTTGTGTTTGATAGATATTTATACAGATACTAGTAACTGCAGTAGTAAGACTGGAAGATACATTTAAAATGACATAGAATCATAGAATTGTCAGGGTTGGAAGGGACCTTAGAGATCATCTAGTGCCACCCCCCTGCTTCCAGCACACTCTGCAGTCAGGGAATACCACTGTCCAGCTGATACGTGTTGTGTGGGGTCTGTAGCCCATCTCTTTATGGGCAGCCATTAATTGGTGCTGAAAATCTTGTATAGGAGCTGATGAAGCACTGGTGCACTGTACTGGTTCCATTAGTGAAGAGGAGGGGGGGAGCTTTGAAGTGATGCGAGGCTAAAAATAGATAACCACATTAAATAAGCAATTGCTTATTTGTGTCAGGTGAATGATATTCATGAGTTCACGTGACTTTTACAGAGTCTTGGCTCTTATTAACTTTTGAGTCTGTAAGTGGAGTGCTGAATTTCTGTATCAAGCTGTGGTGGTTTTATCCTGGTTTGTGGATTCCTCCTAGCTGACTAGGAAATGTTTCCTATTTCTTGATGAGATGAAGAGTTTGAAGGGGAAGAGGAAATAGGAAAGCAGAGGAGGGAATAGAAAAGTGAGTGCTCTTTGTGGACATAGGTCTAACATTAGGAACCAGTGTTTGCTGCAAAAGAAGGCTGAGGGAAGCACACTTGAGTAGTCACAAAACCTCATCTGCACTGATATCTGCTGCCTACCTGGTAGGGATTTTTCTGGGATTTGGGGTGTGTCAGGTCAAGGTATGGGAAAGATGCCTGGTTAAGTGAAGCTGGAGCAGAACTGTAAAAGGGATTTTGTCAGGGCTCTGTCTTTGCAGCATGAATCTTTGGTCACACATGATCTAGAGGAACACGTGTTTTCTAAATACGCTAAGAGTCCGAGCGTGTGAAGATTGTGGAATTGATTAGGAGGCAACTCTGCAGTATCTATCAGTCAGCAATTGCACAGTGCCCATAGTAACAGGAGCAGCAGATGCAGAACCTCGCACAAAGCGTGGCTTTGGGGTACTGGGCACTGCAGGAGCAGTTCTGAGCTGTTTCACAGAAGCTGTGATTTATACCAGAGATATGTGTGTGTGTTTGTGCATCTGCTTTCAATATAAAAAGCCAGGCAGGTTACCAGAGACACGAAGGTGGGTATTTATAATGTCGTGACTGCAGTGTATGTAACGGAACAGTTCCTCCTGGGATGCACAAGGAGGGAAACGCAAATGTAAGGAGTGGAGGAAGCTTTTTAATGCATTTGTTTATGAAGATGGATTAAGACGCCTGCCGTGCAGCCTGCCGTGACTTGGAGCTCTGAGTAGCTCCTATAAATAGAGCCTGGAAGGCAGCGAGTGGATCTTTCACAGGCTTTCCAGTTAATTGTGAGAGATGAACCTTTGCAGCAGCAGCCACTAAAAATAGCTTGGTGTCTGCCAGCGCTCTGCCTGATCCCCGGGCGCTGGAGCTGGCGTCTAATTACCTCCAGGAGCGGGCAGGCGGGTATTCCCCGGGAGCCCCTTCACTCCAGGGGCACCTGCAGCCTCCACCCCAGCTGGGGTGGCAGCAAGTCTCTGGGGAGAAAGCAAAGATGCTCTGCTTTTGGTGCATGCCTTACTGAGCAGATACCCCGCAGTGCCTTCCCGCTGCAGTTTCTCTTAAGCTTATTGACTTCATTCTTTCACTGAGAGATGCTGCAGCCGCACTGTGGGAGTGGGGTGAGGGCTTGGGCGAGCTGCTGGCACTGACAAGCTTTTGCAAGGTGGTATTTTGAGTGGTGGAGTATGAAACTTGGGGATGGGCAGCGGCGTTGGGGGCTTGTGGTGACGCTGCCTGTGTTTCTGTGCCCAGACTCACTACGCGGTGCGGGATACCACCGTGCTCTGTACGGACGAAGCCATCGACACCCTGACCGCCACCATCGAGTGTGAGCAGCCCCAGCCCGACCTTTACAAGTGAGTCTGCTCCTCCTGCCCTGGCTGCTTGGTGTTGCCTCACTGTGGACACCTCAGCACCATCAGTTAGGGAATCCAGTAAGATGCAGTTCAGCACTGAAGGGCATTTTCTGTTCATGTGAATGAAAGTTTTCTCGAGGCAGCAATAAGCTGCTGGGCTTCTTCCATACAAGGATGGCAAAGTCGACATTGCACTTCTTTGGGGCTTGGTATCTTTACAGCAAAACCTCCCTGATGCAACACTTCTTGTAGTGTAGCGAGCTATTTTTTGTCAGCTCAGCTGTAGTCGTGGTCCATGTGCCTATTCTTAGGCCACTCTACCTCCCAAGTAAAATGCATTGGGCTGAATGACTTGCGGGAGTCAGTGATCTTTGTGGTTAAATCCCTTGAAGGAGGTTTGTAGTGGTGTGCTGCACTCTGTAATGGGATGAACTGGGGCGTGTAAACACGGTCAGGTGCTGCTGCTTCACTGCTGGGGGGCACCTTCGTCTGTGGGGGAGTGTGACTTCTTCCTGACCCAAGCACAGCCACTCCTCTGAAGTCCTGAGCTCTCAGATGTGTTTATTTACATGTTTGCTTCCATCTCCTGTCAAGGACTTTTTTCTATATGTCTGTAGTAGCTCTTTATAATGTTAATGTGCTTGTAATACAAGTTGCTTGTATTTTTATTGCAGATTTGTTGGAAGAATTATCATCTACAGAAGCAACCAAGAGCCTGTAGCCAGGTTAGTCTTGCAGCTGTCTCGCTGGCCCTCCTCAGAGAGGTTGGGTTGAACCATTCCAAATGCCTCATCCTCAAGGAAGGCCTGCAGTTAACCTCTCCCCTTTTGCTCTTTTGCCATCCTGTGAGTTGTTTGAGCCCCTCTTGGGGAAGCAATGCTGGACCACCTGGTAACATCCCACCCTGATGATGGGGAACAAATTTACCAGACAATTGCAAAAGGGCTGGAACACCTTTCCTATGAGGACAGGCTGAGAGAGTTGGGGTTGTTCAGCCTGAGGAAGAGAAGGCTCCAGGGTGA
>JAAGNO010018210.1:38583-64835 GCA_033439905.1 Ceryle rudis
TGATGTCATGGTGTTGGGTCATAGGCTGGACTTGATGATCTTGGAGGTCTATTCCAGCCTCAGAAATTCTGTGATTCAAACAAGGTTTTGCACAGGTTACTGTAAGGCCACTTCGGGTAGGCAGCTGACCTTGCGGCAGCTCCTTCTTTAGTCCTGCCAGATTTGCCCCCCTTTGCATCATTTGCCACCTGCTGAAGCTGTTGAGTCTTTCTATGCTTGTGAACACTGTAAAGTATTTATCATTTGCTTTTAGGGAAGTTACTTCTCTTCTGCAAAGGAGCAGACTCCTCTATTTTTCCAAGGGTGCAGCAGGAAGAAATCCAACAAACCAAAGTCCACGTGGACCGCAACGCTATGGTGAGCACGCGGATGGAATTTGTCTGTCTCCTGGGGTCAGAAAAGCCTTATTCCAAAAATAGGGATGTGACCTTGCTTTGGAGGGAAGTGTTGAAAATCTGAGTGTCACTTCACATTGTTTTGAAGCCAGGCGTCTTTCCTTTTCTGTTTCTTTGGCTTCCACCTTTATTTGACTTTTCATATACTTATATGGTCTTCATCACAGTTGTGTCCGAGCATCTACCAACCGAGTTAAAAATAGAAATTATAGTAGCAGGCTCTTTTCTCTGGTGGGAGAAGTGCCTGGTCCCAGTTGTGGGGACGCCCACCCGGTCCCCACTCTTTCATTGGGATGCATGCTCTCAGCTCTGGACCTTGTCTTAGTTTCTCTCTGTCTTATTGCATGCACACAATGAGCATAACAACAGTTAACTCTGAGAAGAAGCTCATGTATAAACACACAGAAACTGCTCTTTGACTCAAGCCAATAAATTGTCACTGTCATCAGGGTCAGTACTGACACGGTGCACTGATGGTGGAGAAAACCACCAACCCTAAAGTGAGGAGCTGTAGTAAAATCTGGTTTTATGTCTACCTGTCCACTTCGTTTTCTTTCCCTCCCTATACCAGGATGGCTACCGAACGCTGTGTGTGGCATTCAAAGAACTAACTCAAAAGGAGTATGACAAAATTGACAGACAACTTAACGAAGCCAAGATGGCTCTGCAGGACAGGGAAGAAAAGATGGCGAAGGTTTTTGAAGACACAGAGGCAGACATGCACTTGATTGGGGCAACAGCTGTAGAAGACAGGTAAGGATGTCACCACCGCCACTGCCACCAACCCTGCGGTACCTGAATTTTCTCCCTGGTGATACATCACGGCCCTGACTCGCTGTGGTGGAACTGAGCAGCCAGGCAGATGCTGGGAGTGTCCAGGGCCATTAATTACTGAATGGCACAGTCAATTACACAGTGCCCTACTTGCTAAAATTGGCCAGTGTAGTAGGAATTAGGATTTATTAATGAAACTACAGAAGTACTAGCACTTCTGGAGAGTGAGTTAAGCACGCGGCATCAATTTGCACATCAAAACAAATTCAGTTTCGGGTGCAGTTATAGTAACTGCCTGTGTAAATTAAACCCTTACTCTTGACTTTTGGGTTACACAATACAAAGTGGCTTCTTTTTTTTTTATTTTTTTTTTTTTTGTCTGCAAATAAATAAAACATGATTCCTGACTTCCAGTCCTTATTCCCGTAGCAGTGGTCACTCCAGCATGGGGAAAATCAATTACCTTCTCTCGTGCTGGTATTTCCTACCTGCAAAATAAAGGTGATTATGGATTAAGTGTGGGCCAACCTGAGAAGTCACATTTTGCTTCTGGTTGCAGGCTGCAGGAGCAGTCGGCAGAGACAATTGAAGCTCTGCATGCAGCCGGCATGAAGGTTTGGGTGCTGACGGGAGACAAGATGGAAACTGCCAAATCCACCTGCTACGCCTGCAGGCTCTTCCAGACCAGCACTGAGCTGCTGGAGCTGACGGCGAAAACGGTGGGCGAGAGCGAAAGAAAGGAGGATCGGCTCCATGAGCTGCTGATGGAGTACCATAAAAAGCTGATTCAGGACATTCCCAAAAACCGGGGAGTCCTGAAGAGGTAAGCGAGCAAGAGGACCCAGCCCATGCGCATTTCAGATGCCAAGTTTATAGAGAAATGGGATCATGTTGTGGCCCTGGGGACTGGCTGCTTGCAGGCGCTGCAGCTGGCTCCTTTGCTCTGCTCATTAGCTCTGGTATTAGTTCCTTCTGAGCTTACTCACACAGTTCCCTTAGTGAAGGAACACGTGTTTAAATCCAAGCTTTTTAAGATTGCTAAACCCCCCAAAAGGGGTGGGAAGATGATTAATCCAGAATCACTTTCTTTTCCACTTAAGATGACAAAGTGAATAGATTGATTTCTTAACGTCTGATTTTTATTTCAAATGTGTTCCTTGTTGTGTCACAGAAGCTGGACATTGAGTCAAGAGTACGGCCTGATTATAGATGGCTCAACACTGTCGCTGATACTCAACCCTTCTCAGGACTTCAGCTCTAGTAATTACAAAAACATATTTCTACAAATCTGCTTGAAGTGCACTGCAGTCCTCTGCTGCCGGATGGCTCCGTTGCAGAAAGCACAGGTATTCGCTCTATTTGTAACTATCTGAAGCACTGTATTAGGTGACGTGATGCACTTTTAATTCATCAGCTGGGACTTGAAAACCTGGTCATCTTAATCAGCTAGGACTTCTCCAGGCTGTGTGTAAGCCACGTCTGAGCCTCAGAGTGTGATGGAAACACACCGGTCTTTCAAATCTGAATGTAAAATCTTTGTTTAATATCCTCGCAGGAAGCCAGAAACCCAACCCAATTAGAAATAAACAAACCTCACTGTTTGTTCTTTTTTTTTTTTTTTTCCTTTCCAAATTTGTCAAGTGGAGTCCGTGACTTCCTCACACCAGCTGATGGTGTCCAAGGCAGATAAGCAGCACGGTTCTGGCCTTCCACAGGAAGGTTTCCTGCCTCCTGAAATGCCAGAAAGGTCTCCTCTTTGGGGAGCACGTCTGGCAGAAGGGAAGGATGGGATGCTGCTGCTGCTGCCTGGGATTTGTTTTTAAATCCTGTCCTTCAGCCCTGTGCAGCTGGATCTTGGCTGTCGCTCTGGTTGGTGCCTGTGAAGGCAGTAACAAGGGGTTTTACTAATCTGACCTCTCCAGGTGTTATTTTGCTGCTGTAGAAGCCTGACTGCTTGTCCTGGGGGGCTCCTACAAGTGGGGCAGTGGGAGGAGTGTCTCTGGAGGCTTTTTAACTGAATTTTGGGGTTCTGCTGTTACCATTTGTTTTATTTTTAATTTTTAGATTGTGCGAATGGTGAAGAACACAAAAGGGAGCCCCATAACCCTCTCCATAGGGGACGGTGCAAACGATGTTAGTATGATTTTGGAAGCACACGTTGGAATAGGTAAGACCCCCCCCCCAGTAACACCCGTCTGACACCCAAGACCTGTCTGCTGTTTCTGGGGTTCACTGCTGAGGTGCAGCCAGTATTTCTATTGCACATGGATAAACTGATCCCACTGAAAAACGTGGAAAGTCTGCTTGTACTTCCTTTGGAGCCAGGGTTTGACTCCAGATAAACGCTTGAGATCATCATATGCTGGTCACCTTTGATAGCACCACTCTCTATCAGTGATAAAATGCAGGTTCTGTTTCTTAAAGACCACAGACTTCTTAAAGAAGTCTGTGGCCAAATTCAAGGTGGTAAAGGTTGCTTGCTAGTCAGAAAAAGACAGCACAAGTTGCAAACGTGGTGCAATGAAAATGTCAGCCTTTATAAGGGCTCTCTTGTCACAGCTGCTAGTAACTCAACACGGGGCACCCACGGGGGTGATGCTCAGTTAGGTTGTGTCTGCCCTGTCCGTACGACTGACATCAGGCTGGAAACTATCCTCCTTTCTGCAGATCGGTGTCAGAGATACGGGAAATACTGGAGATTTTTGTAATGCCGCTAAAGAAGGGTTGATGGAAGAGAAAGGGCAGCCTCTTTGTTTGGGGCTGCTGGAAATGCCACGGTGCCCTCTGGTGAATGGGGTCACACTGCGGTTTGCTGCCATGTGGCGCTTGAGTGAACAAAACTGTCTTTCTTAAGCTTGGCTCTGCAGGGTCGTCTCGGGAGGCTGAGCATCTGCAATGAAATAACCAGGCTGTGTGAGATGTGAGCAAGCCCGTGGGGAAACCAGTTCTTTATCTTTTATCAGGTTTGCTTAGATACTTTTACACAGGAACTCGGACAGCAACCTAAATATAGTTTAAAAACCCCCGAGGCAGGTCTGGGTGTCGTGGAGCCAAAACCACAGCAAGTCTTGCTGCACGCTAGCACATTATTCTCCCAGGGCACTCGAGCCAGAAATACAGCCTTTGTCGTGCCTTGAGACAATGCGTGATGTGCACAGACCTAGTGGGCAGTATCAGTCGGGATTCCGGTCCCTTAGAGATTAACCCCTTGCCATGCTTCTGTCTCCAGGTATAAAAGGCAAAGAAGGTCGGCAGGCTTCCAGGAACAGCGACTACGCTGTGCCAAAGTTTAAACATTTAAGAAAATTGCTACTAGCACATGGGCATTTATACTATGTGAGAATAGCACACCTTGTACAGTATTTCTTCTATAAGGTAAGGATGTGTGTGCAGCTCATGTTTTTGTTTATGCTATAGGGTCTTTTTGACAACAGGAAATAGTAAATGGGGGCGTGGAAAAATGCATAGTGTGTTCTGTAGCTCTGTTTTCCTTCCCCGGGACAGGCTGTGTCTCTGCTACGTGCCTGTCAATGGAAAATGGTGCGTTCAGGGGAACATAAGCATGATTTCCTTCCAGTGTCTTCTGCAGATACTGCTTATTGGATTTGGTTTGTGCGTGGTAGAAGACAGTGCCCTAACCGGTCTGATATTGTAGTATCAGACACTAGTATCTGATAACAGGAAAAGTTATTTGGATTTTGACTGAGAAGTCAAGCACTTCCTCACTAACCATTTGTCTTTTGTTTCCCTAGAACCTTTGCTTCATTTTACCGCAGTTTTTATACCAGTTCTTCTGTGGATTCTCCCAGCAGGTAACTTCCAGTAACATGTCTATAACGCCATGATAAAAGCAAGTGGCACAATGAGGCTTCCTAGCAGAGACTTGGCTTTTGCTGTTGTCCTGGTTTGAGTGAGAACAAAACTAATTCTGTTCAGTGATTTTACTTTTCAGCTCAGTTCTTCTAAAGTCTAAGGGGCTGGCCTGATGCTAAACCGTGACAGATGTCCTGTCCATTCCTCAACTTGCTTTGGAGGACAGTAGGAACCGACCTCATTGCTCTGCACCATATCTGGAGCATAATTTGAGACCCATAACTGAAAAGAAAGAAATGTGCTTTCTTTACTTTCTCATCCACCACCCATAAATACAGATGGAGACCTCCTAAAATAATGAGAGAGGGTTTTAGCTGTTTTGTCAGCACCTGTTTTGCCACTTCTTCTCCTAAAAGTTTTCAAAGAGTTCCTGGGTTTTTTTTCTCTCTCCTCTGCTGCATTTCCTTGTATTAAAGATGTCCCTCAAAAAGAAGAACAGCTTGTTCTTTTATCACAGCCTTTAAAAAAAGACACGCGATGAGTGTCATCAGACTCTTGCTTAGTCCAAGTGAGTGCCAGAGGGACAGATCTGTGTAGCGAATGGATTCATGTGCTTGGAGACAAGAGCTTTGGCTTTTGTGTGTGTTTGGGCTCAAAATTAACAGTGAGGAAGAGTAAATGATAGGAGATAATTCTCTGTTTGTCTTGGCAGAACCACTTGCTTTTTTTCCTTAAAGAAAAAAAAAGCAGCTATAGTTCCTCTAAAACAGTCTCGTCGTTAGAGAGTCACAGGAGACATCAAGTATATTAATAGAAACAGCAGCACAAGAGCAGCTACAGAAAAGCTGTCATAAGGGCTGTTCAATCATGTTTTTTTTCTGGAGAATGAGCTGTAGGTGAGACCAGCCAGTTAGAAGACTTACCAGTAATGGAAGTAGGGTCCTGGCCATGCAGCCTGCAGGTGCCTTGGTCCCTCAGCATTGCACAGAGCGTGACCCCGTCAAGTGAAACTGTCCTTATATGGCTGTGACAAAGGGATGAATCTGTTTGTGGAGACTTTTAAAATGGAATTTCTGATTCATTTTGCCTTTTCTTTTCTTTTTAGCCACTGTACGATGCTGCTTATCTTACCATGTACAACATCTGCTTCACATCACTACCTATCCTGGCATACAGCCTCCTGGAGCAGCACATCAACATCGACACGCTGACCTCAGATCCTCAGCTTTATATGTAAGTAGCAATGGACTGGGTAAACCTCAACGCAAGTTGCTTACCCGTGGTTTAAGTTCCTCTGGTGCGGGAGTGCAGGCGAGTGTCCCTGTCCCCGTGTTGGTGATGGGGTCACCATGAACAGCAGAAAAGGCTGTTTCTGTTCCTGCTGGCTCTCCTGCTGCTGCATTAGAGCTGAGCAGTGGCCTATTTACTGCCTACTTCTACTTATTTATGCTCTCTAACGGTATCTGGTCCAGCAAATTGCACTGCTGTGTCTCTATAAAAAAAAATGAACTGTAGGTGGAATTCTTCATCTGTAAGAAAAATGGAGCTGCAAATGTGGACAGACCATTCATTGGCATTAGCTTTGAGCCCAGCAGCGTGAGCCAAGCACATGGTAGAGCATGTAATGGATGGAAGGGAGATTGAGCTTTCAGGAGGTAAAAAGATCTATTCATTTCCAGAAAGACGAATGTTCCTGAAGCCCAGCTCAGTCAGGTAGTTTCTCAGCTGGTTTAAATGGATATCCTCCCCCAGGCTTCCCCTCCACAGTCCAAATCCCATATCAGAGCCTGTTACTGAGGAGCTCTGCTCTTTGATCCATGCCCTCAGAGTTTTCTGCCAAATTGCTCAAGGAGAGCCCAGTCTAAGAGGAGACTGCCTTCCTCTGCTGTACTAGTTGCTTTCTCTCTTTCTTTGATTGCAGCTGAGGGGGGTCCAGCCTCCCATGAAAACAGAGATGCTTCCCATCTTTTCCCCCGACCCCTGCCCACGCACACATGGGTGCAGCCCTTCAGCAAGGACTAAGGAAGATGCTTTTTTGGAGAAGCCCCTGTCCATGCATCACTGTTGCTAATTCCCTTGATGGGCAGTGAGCTCAGTGCCAGGTTCACCCCTGTGGAGAGAGACCAGGTTGGGGCTGCTCTGGCCTGTGCAAACCTCACCACCATCGTACGGTGCTGCTCAGCCGTGGCAGAGCTGTGTGTGGCACAAGAGCGAGGCCAGGGACAGCAAAGGGAACTGGCAGGTACTTAAGGACAGTGTGTGCAAATTGCTTTAGGTAGAGAAAAAATAGCAAATGCAACAAGGACTGTAAGACCAGGAGGGGGCTTGGGTGCTTTTGAAATAAGTACTCAGATCCATGATTAATTAGAGCTCTGTGTTCCTCCGCTCGTATGGCAAAATGCCCGAGCATGTATTTTAAAATAAATTGGTAATTGAATATTGTGCAGCACAGACCAATAACAGCAGGCCCCTCTGCATTCCCCTGATGGGCTGCCTGATCTCTGGGGTCTGTCCATTAGGGGAAAACAGATTAATTGTGCAGGCAGAGAGCCTTAGTTTGAATATTCATGACTGTGCATGTGCTGCTGAATGCAGAAGAACCGCTGTGCCTCTGCTGTGTGAAGTGCTGAGTTGCTGCAGTGCAGATCTCTAGTCGGAGGTGCTGTAAAAAGCCTGTTTACGACGAGCGCTGCAGGACAGGAATGCGAATGCAAAACAAATCTATTTTCTCTCCCTGCAATAAAAACCCACTTAGTCTGATTTATCCGCGCTCTTTACTCATACCCAAATTGTGGTACGTTACAGCATTGTCGCTGTGTCATTGTGCATGAGATTCAATAGGATTTTGGTTTAGAAACTGCAATTGCAGGAGCCCAGAATGGTACCGGTTTGCAAGGTGCGTCTTGCTGAAAATGGATGTATTGCTTTAATAGTTAGGATGAGAAATGAGAAAAGAACAGGGGTTTTGGTTTTGCCATCAACATCCTTTTATCTCCCCCATTAATCATCACATTTTAAAGAAAGTAATCTGAAAAGATAAATCATGCAGAAAACTTTTTTTAAATCCCTCCTTCCCTGATGGCCACTCTCTGCTCCCCAGGCTTTGGTCCATGCAGAGCTCTTCCCATAGCACATCCATTTGCTGCTGCTGCTGCTTCAGTGTCAGATCTTATCCTATATTCAGCCAACAGCCTCCTGCTACAACCCCCATGTTAAAAACACCCACCATATGATTCAGGAGGTTATTTTCAGCCTGTGCAAAAAAAAAAAATACATCGCTTCCAGGAATGAGACTTGCAGAGCTTTTCTCAGAGGGAGTTTGTGCATTCAACAAAAAGAGGGAAACACACCACGGATTCACTGCATCCCATATGGCTCTTCTTTAGCATTGCTCTGGTTTTAAAATTCAGCGGATAATGTCAGATATGTGTGTGGAGCTGGAGCTGCGGGAGAGCCTCAGGACAGCTGTTGGCTTTGGGCTGCCTTCGATTTTAATCTGAGTTACCTAGAGAAGAAGGACAAAATGAATTAATATGCTGAACATCTCATGATTTCTCACAGCCAGCAGCTGCATATGGCACATGTTGTTTGTGCTGTACGCTGGCAGGTATTTGTGGTTTGCCTCTGTCTCCCACAGCAAGGGCTTGTTCCAAAGCCCACTGATCACCTGGCTATGGGGGGCTTTGCAGCACGCCCTAAAGGTGATGGTGATGCTCTTGTTGCTCTGTCTCTTGGCAGGAAGGTTTCAGATAATGCAATGCTGCAGTGGAAACCGTTCCTGTACTGGACCTTTCTGGGCGCCTTTGAAGGACTCGTGTTTTTCTTTGGGGTTTATTTTCTTTTCCAAAATTCATCGTTGGAAGATAATGGAAAGGTAACTCCACCAGAAAGAGAAAGATGAATGTTTCTTTTGCGCACTCGTATACGCCCGGCAGGGAATATCTACATGCTTAATCTGTGCAGTGTGTCCTGAGTGTTGTCCGATGGCGTAGCCTTGCTTGTGGTGTGATTCTGCAGCAACCGCTTCAAATAAAACATTTTCCAAATCACCATGGAAACAGGGCAGAGCTGGTTGTACTCGCTAGGTAAAATAACGAGTCTTACACACAGCTTTATTCCAACCTGGAGAGCTTTGCACAGCACTCCTTCCGCTCTTCTGTGTGATACCAGCCGTTGGTCCGAGGCAGGAGCGGTGTCTGTCCTCCCCTGCAGCGTGCTGCTTGAAATTCAGCGTGTGTTCCACGGGTGACAAGCAGCTGGACTAGCCCACCCTGATAAGATGCTGCTGGTTCAGTTGGAGGTGGGGCAGCGCTGCTTGCACGATGCGCCTGCTCCGGGGCGTGATTTCAGCCGCCCCCTTCCCTTTGCAAGGGGAGAAGGCTGGTGCTGGGTTTTGCTACCGGGTGGAAGCCAGCACCAGTTAGCACCGCTGTCAGGCCGAGCAGCCTGCTCTGCTTCTCCCTGCTGTCTGCCTGCTCGTGCCTCTTGCCTTGAGACAAGCGCTTGCATCGCCACGGGGGTGAGGTGTGGGAGCTGCTCTGGGTTAACTTGCACAGAAAAGGGGAAGAGGAAAGAAAATATGATTTCTATTTTTTTTAATTATTATTTTTAATTTTTGCTGGTTAACTGAGTACTTGAGCAAGCATTAGTGTAGTGCAGCTTGGCCTGCACTATCTTGGGACCCTTTCCCCAGCATGTTATCAGGTCTTGGCCAATAGAAAACTTCTTTACACCATCCCCTGTGACCCTTGCAAATACCCTAGCTTTTTTGTAGCAGCTAACACTCAGAGAAAAGCTGGTGAAATTTATGTATGTACATGCATATGTTCCATCAATGCCAGCATTTAGGGCCCCAACTATATGTAGCCAAGCCCCTGTTTTGTAGATTCGGTGCTTTTCTGTATTTATAGCAGTTTTGGTTATACCTGGATAAAATATGAAGCACTGATGTGTTCTGCAAATGCCTTCAGAGGTCAGATCTGTGTGGCACTAAAAGAAGATCTGTGGTTATGTCCTGTTTTGTAAACACTTTATGCCTGTAAGAACTGCTACCAGCAATTGTTCATAATATCCATGTATGTTTGATTGACTCCTTTTTCGCTCCTATTGACTTCAATTTTTTTTATTATTATTATTTTTTGAAAACTTTTACATTTCACTTTCTGTTTTAATGTATGCATTCAGATCTTGACAGCCTTTGGTAAGCATCCCTCCCATTCATTGCCATCATTTGGACTTCTAGACAGTATCTGCTTTTCTTTGTCGTGCGTAGTCACTAGTATCTGCAAAGCAAAACGATACCCATCGGCGCGTTCTGCAAACGAGCAGAGGTGTTGCGAGAAAGCAGAAACTGAGTAATTTACCAAGAAATCATGAAATACAGGTGGTCCAATGACTTGTCTCCTCAATCGACATTGCTGTTAGTAGGAGGTTGTCCCTGTCACCATCCCAACTCTGGGTCACCCGTCCGTGTGACACTGCATGGCACAGGGTAGAGTAGCGGGGAGCGAGTCGTGCGGGACGCTCGGCGCCTCTCCGAACATCAATCCCCCGTAGCAGTCCCTCCATCTTGTCCTTCCTTTCCCTTCGCTCCCTGCTTGCACCCCTGTCCTCATAGTTTCTGTGCCTGTCTGAGAAGATGGACCAAGATGCCTGTGGCAACGTAACATGTTTTTCAGGTTTTTGGGAATTGGACCTTTGGGACGATTGTTTTCACTGTGCTGGTGTTCACCGTCACCCTGAAGGTGAGGATCTTCCTTACTTTTCAGCCACTTACACATGCATTGCAAACTAACTGCAGTCCGTGCTGTAAAATCTTGCGGTGCATGTGTTGAAGGTGAAATTTCCATGAATAATTTTCCCACCACACTTAACTCTTCTCCTCTTCTGTAGAGGCAGAACTTGTTGGTTGATTATTGGCCTTTGTGTAAGCCTATGGTCTATTCCTGGGCTCTGCTGGTCTATAAATATTTATGTTTTAGTTAAATTACTTTCCTATTTTTTGCCCTCTTTTTAAGAACTCCACTTGGTTGTGGTTGACTTTTCACCACACTTTCACCCCTTGGCATTCAGTTCTCTACCGCTCCTCTCTTGCTAGGACTTGGGTTTATCCACCTTGTTTCAGACACCACTAAGCACTGGAGGGATCACAAAAGCACATCTGTCAAATAATAATAGCAACTCGGCTTTGTCTCACAGAGCTTTCCAGAACAAATAGTTTGCATAAGACATTACAAAAGGTCTTTTCTGTTGGTTCAGGACAGCAGGTGGTGGCAGGAGGCAATTACAATCCCATAACCTTTAGACGTTTCTTTCCTGTAACACCAGTGGTTGCATCAAATTTACTCTATTATAAAAAATGCCAGTTACAATTAGAAACTTCACTGCTTCCCTGTTGACATTGTGCCAATCTGTAGAAACTGAGAAGGTTTTCCCTGGTGCACGTATGCAGAGAGGTAGCTGTTTGGAGAACCTTCAACCTTCCCGTGAAAGCAGCCTGAAATCTCCTATAAATACAATCAAATGCGCTCTGCATCTGATGCCTCTTCTGGTTTTTGATGTTTGTTTTTTCTTTATTCACACAGCTAGCGTTAGATACCCGATTCTGGACGTGGATGAACCACTTTGTGATTTGGGGCTCCCTTGCCTTTTACGTGTTTTTCTCGTTCTTTTGGGGAGGAGTCATTTGGCAAGTATCTTTTCTTCTTTGCTTGGTGCTTTCTTAGGGGAATACCCAGCGCTGGCTTTGCAGGGGATGCGGCTGCAGCAGCTCCTGGTTTGGGCTACCCTGAGATTGATGGGTGACAGGGTGTGTGCTGCCATCTGCTCCTTTCCCTGCCTGGGACAGAAGGGATGATACTCCATCCAACGTCTATGAGAAGCCAGTGCTGGAAGAGGGCTGTTGCATGATGAGATGTATTTGAGGAGGAGGATGTATCTGAGGTGATGAGGAGGTCTGTCAGCCTACTGGAGGAGGTAACATCCTGGTCACCATCTGGGTGCTCAGCTTTGGCAAGAGGTGGTTTACTGTTCTGTCCACGGGGTCATTTCTGGTGCTGAGGCCTCTCTTCTTTGGGAGGTTCAGGGGTAAATGTTTCAGGATCTGTTTGTGTATGTAGATGGGAAAGGAAGGAAAAAGTGATGGTGAAAACCCAGTGATACAGAAGGAAGGAACAAATAAGGCAGATGCAAAGCAAGAGGACCTGGCACTCTGGGACAGCTTAAGAGGGACAAACAAGCTGGAGAAGGTGCAGATCCTGCTGCTGAAGTCCTGGCTCTGAGTGGGAGAAGAAATTCTCACAGAGTTGAGTGTGACCAGGATTTTAGACTTAATGCCCTTAAAAGAAGGCAAGCAACAGTATGTTGCAATTACTACTGGTTTTCTATTTCCCGTGCTGGAGCAGACACTGACACTCGCAGTATCTCCTATTTTACACCTTTACTTTGGCGTGGGCTCGTGCCATCAGTTATTAGCTAGATCCTTAACCCAGCAGCCGGCTAAGAAAGATGTGAAACTGATTTAAGTATTTTAATTGGGCTTACAGGCTTTGTTTAACTCCTCAGCGTTTCTAGCCAACAGATCCAGATCTGTGATCTTGCCAGATCTCTGCTGAAATGTGTGAGGTTTTCTACTAATGTGTTTAACTTGCATAGCTTGATATTTTCGAGCTAATGCTAAGCAACAACTTCTTTGTGATCCTTGTCATCAGTTATTTACGAGGAATTTTTCATAAGCATCTGTCTCTTCCCCTCCATCGTCAAGGGAGGGAGGAAGAGGCAAATAACATATTGGGTCCAAGAGACTCTGGATTTCCACCATCAAAAGCAGACCAGAAGCTATAGAAAAGTCCCAAGCTGAAGTAATTGGGGTTTTTGATAAGGTAAATAATTTACCTTTCAGAGGTGGTAGCAAAATTCAAACCTCTCCCTATCCCAAAATGAAACGCATGTGGAAGATGCAAAACACGTTGCATAAGGTGACAGGACAGTCCTCCAGAACTAGTGCAGTTGAAGGCAGGAGATGGGCTGGGAGAAGGATGGACTGTGTTTCTGTGCAGGCTGTATCCATCTCCATCTGAAAGGGACCTGAAGCTGCCTTTGATTCTCACCTTCTTGAGAACTTTGTGCTAACCAGAATTTATTTGTGTCCTTTCTTTTTCAGGCCTTTCTTGAAGCAGCAAAGAATGTATTTTGTATTTGCCCATATGCTGACTTCTGTTTCCACGTGGCTGGCAATAATTCTCCTGATCTTTATCAGCCTTTTCCCAGAAATTCTTCTAATAGTTTTAAAAAACATAAAAGAGAAAAATCATCAGGTAAGGGACAAGATGATGTATCATTCAGTATTTTTAGGAAGACCTCTCTTACCCTTAAGGACCAGATGAACCCGTAGCAGTACTGGGTACCACTCATATCTCGACAAAGGCTTCCTAGATTCTCGTCTTGCTCTTGCACATGCCAGATATATCAAGAAGCTCATCTAAAAATACTGCCTAGATCTGTCGTGAGAAGAAACTCAACCTGTGCCTTTCCTTAGTTGCCTTCACTGGATGGAAACCTGCCATCTCTTATAAAAGTAGAGTAACCCTTTTCCAACCTGAACTGATCACCAAACCCACCATATTGTGTCCTGAAAAAAAGCTGCTTCTTTTTATGTCAAAGAACACACCCACAACGTTCACCTTGAGTATGTCTTCGGGTGCTGGTGCAGGAGGAACAGGGTCAGGTCTTGACACATTTGCCCATTCCCCTAAATACCCCAGGGCTCTCAGCGTGGCGCTGGCCTGCAGTGTCTAGCTCTTCCCCTACAGTTTTCTTCATCGCTATGCAGATGGTGAATGCCAGCACTGCTGCGCTCATGACCCACCAGCCCCTCGCTCTCTGCTTGCCCAGAGGCGCCGCAGCACCGTCATCCCCTGGGTGGTAGCCCCTTCTCACCCTGGCCATGCCTCTGCAGCTCCCTGTGCCTCCCCTCCCTCCTGCAGCCCCTCTCTGTCCTTCTGCAACATCAGCCAGTCCTGCCTCGGGTCCTGCCTCGGGTCAGCCTGTGGCGTATTACCAGCCAGTCCTGGCCTCTTCCCGTCAGGTTTGCCTGTCCTTAGGCAGCGGTAGAGCTCTGCCAAAGGGGCACGGGCTGGCACAAGGTCACCCACTCCTGACACCCAACAGATGCCATTGCTCTGCCCCGTGGCACAGCTGCAGGATTTGGCCAGCACAGAGCCGGCAGTGTGCAGAGGTCGCTTCTGTCCTGCCAGCCATGCCCCAGACCAGCACCGTGGTACCGGCAGACTTGTGCCCAGCTGGTCTGCCTGTGTCCCAAGAAACCATGGGATGACCTTCCAAGTACTGAGGTTCAAAATGGGCTTCTCTCCTTGAAGCTGTTACATCCCTTGAGGTTTCAGTGCACTTTCCTCAGCTGGGATAACTTGTTATCGTGGGTCCTTATTTAAAAATGATGTTTATCTCAATTGGAAATAAAAAAAGAAAAAGTCTAATGTTTTACTAAAGATTTCCCTTTCCCATTTGAAAGTCCCATTTTTACTTCCCATTTGAAGTACAAATCTGGTGCAGTATCAGTGAAGTAAAATGTATCTGTGAGATGGAAAAAAAAATCCCCCAAGCCATTGAAGTTGAAAGCAACAGAGATGGTAAAAAAAAAATGTGGTTGAATTCTTTGAGAGTCCCTGTAATTTCTACCAGCTAAATATGGTTTAATAGTTTCTAGCTTGACACCCCTACTGAATAGGCTGGGAGGGAGTTGCTCTCAGCTGTGGGTTTAGGACAGTTTGAGGACAGTGACCTGGAAGAGTGACCTGGGGGTTTCCAAGCCTCAGCTCAACTCAACTGAGAGGCGCCACATTTTTGCCTTCAGCCAGCAGATCTGCTCCCCCATGCAGTACTTGCTTTCAAGAGTGCTTTACATGCATTAAAAAAAGGCTCTTGTGAAACCATTTAGCAAAGCAAACTAAGTGTCAACTAGAAAAGTCTCTTCATATGTGCATAGCCAACTAAACACAGACTGAGCCATATTTAAATGTACGTTTTGAGGAAGAGCTTTATAAAACGCCTGAAGCAGACGGCAGCTCTGGATGTCTGTGTTGGCATTGAGACACCAAAGTCAATCCCCTGATTTGTAAAAGCAGCCAAGGCCAGGTAGATGATTTCAACTCAAGGCCCTTTTTGAGAACCTCAACCTTAATATTTAGAAAAGAAAAGGAAAAAAAAAAAAACCATCAGTTTCCCACGGGCGGCATTAAATGAAGAACAAGTTTGGAGGATGTTATTTAAATGCCTGAACCCCCAACTTGACAGCCGAGGGTCCCCTCCTCTGGAAGGGGAGGATGGGCTGATGTACCAGGTTGATGGACTTTTCCCCTTGACTTCAACGGGACCAGGTTTCACCCCAAGTTCCCTTTAACGCGCATCAGCTCTGCTCAATCTTTATTCAATTTTCTGTGTGGAAATGTTTTTGTGGTTTTCGTTTCGTTTTGTTTTTTAACTGCAAGGCGCATTTGTGTTTTCCTTGGTTTCTGCCTTTCTCTTTCTTGTACTGCAAGTTTCTGTCTTTTGTGCTGTTGTGAACTAGGTAACGAAGCGCCTTCCTTCCTCAGGAACATCCACTATCTTCATGCTTTCTCAAACTTCCAGCAATCACAGCTTTTCTTGGAGTGAATAAGGTGATTTTCTTTCTGAGTCAGTATGTGTTGCTTGCTATACTGCTTTTTTCTTCCTTCTAATGCCTTAGATTTGCTTACCCAGCCAAACCCTGCTTTTTTTCCCCCTCCGCTTCCTTTAATTTAAGTCTTTTGCTTAAATATTCTGTCTGTCTCTTCCCCTTTGGTCTCCTGTCACACCTCAGGTGGGTGAGCTGGTCGTGCTCGGGATGTCCAAGTGAGGTGGATGCTGGTTACTCTCCCGCTGTAGTTTTGTGGTAGTGAACTAGATACAGACTCTCTAAAGCATGGGACAAAGGGGACTCGATTTTTATCATCCTCTGGCTGACTTGGCAAACAGCTCAGGCTTGTGTGGTCTAGGAGGAGCTCCCCAAGTGCCCATCATGCCCAGTCTGTCCCACTTGGTAGCACTACCGTTGCTGTTTGTGCAAATGAATAGCCCACTGCACTCCACCCTCACAATGAGGGATGGTCTTGGACTTGCTGACTGTGGGGATGGTGGGGCTGCCCTCCAGCAAAGCGCCTTGAAAACATATCCCTAGACTTTGGTTTCACTGCACCTCTCCAGTATGACTCTATATTAAAATACCAGTTACGAGGAGATCAAGGATAGTTTCCTCCTCTCCCAGAAGCACGTGTAGCATAAGCCACCAAGCCTGAAGTTACCCATCCCTGGAAGCAGGGCTAGTTCCTGAACCACACAAGCTGCAAAACCCAGCCTGTGTTCATCACCGTGGTATTTAGGGCGCTGTGTTCCTCCATCCCTTACACTGTGACTTAGCTGTAAAAAGGTGTGTGTATATGTGTCTTACTTTGTTCAGGGGTTAGGCTGGGGCAAGTGTCACATGTGCTACAAGTCTCTTTGCCTCGCTGTTGCAGAGCAGCGGGAAGGCACCTGATTCATTGTCGGCCAGACCTTCTGTCAGACCACTTCTTTTAAGAACATTCTCAGATGAGTCTAATATGTTGTAACAGGTACCCTGTCCGAAGGAGTTGGGACGGTTTTTAAAAGGTGTCAATTAACCAAATGTAACCCCTCCCCCCAATCAATTAAACTATGGTTCTCGTAATCCTCTTGACTGTCGGTGTGGGGCACCTGTCCTTGGGGAATGGAGATGCAATGCTCGGGATGCATTTTAATTTGGGGACATTGTTCAATTCAGCCACATCAGAATCCAATCCTCTCCAACTGAAAGATTGGCAGCTTGACCTGAAATATTTTTGCAGTCTGTAAATAAATATTTCCATATAACTGATAGTGTAATATAAACAGAAAACTCCACCTGAGAATGCAGTGAAATGTGCTAACAGTACTCGCAAAAGTGAACACGGATATATTTATACTGTGGAGTATTCAAACCTCAGCTATTAAAATGATTCCAGTATTGCATCTGAGTTGTACAAAAATCCTTTTCTAGGGTGCATGCTGTTCTCTCAGAAATAAGTACATCTTAATTCATCTGCATAGAGTGAAACTAAACGTGTGTCCTTGTCTGTGTATGTCAGCATACGGTCCGGCAGCGTGTCTCCGTGTCTGTATGTGTGTACACACACACGCAGCATCCTAGTATAAGTTTACGTGGTTTTAAACATCATAGTAAGCCGATAGCAGAGTAAAATATGTAAAAGTGCCTAATCGAATTCACAATTGCACTTTCAGGGAGGTGCTGACATAGCTCTGTGGCATCTGCCACAAACATAAACCTGCAGATTCTCTGGAGATCTCTCCTACACTTGTACCCAGTCCAGCTTCTAAAGAAATGGGCGTAATGGGAAGGGCAGGTCCAACAACGAGGAGTGCCAGAGCTCCAGATCTGTCTCTGGCATAATTCCGGGTTTCTGCTTGCCCAGGAATCGCTGGCGAGCCGAGCAGCCATGCCTTTCCTGCAAACGTTAGGTGGTGCTCTCCGCTACCGTATACTGGTGCAGACTGGTGCGGGAGGCAGCTGCGCTGGGGCAGAAGGGGAGCTCTGGGGGACAGAGGCAGATCTAACTTTTAGACTTCATGGAACGTTTTGCAGATTGTTCAAATTGATTTGTTCCTTGGTTGTGAATGACATTTGGCACTTTTATCATGGGCTTATCATTCTTCTTCTCTTATAAAATATTAAGTATTTTTTTCTAAAAAAAACAGAGAAAAATGATTTATGAGTTTGGGAGTGTAATAATTGCAATGCATGTGCATTTTCCTTCTGATTTTTGCAGACTGGCCCCTTTGATCTGCCTATGTTAGTCTCATACAAACGTATAGAGAATGGTTACGTGAAGACTGAAGATGCTGTTACTAACTTGGCAGAAAGATATCCTCTCGGGATACTTTAAAGTGCTCCATACAAACACAGCATATGGTCATGCTGTAGGAACAAAACCCATGGTTTTAACCTAAGTTCTCTTTAATATCACCAAGTACAGTAAGCAGCCATGCTGATAAAGCAGTAACCAGGGCACTGGCCATTTGTCTTTGGGCTTATGGCCTCCCTACTTCACACACACCTCCCCCCCCGCCCAGTCTGCCAAACTGTATCATTGGAGGCTGAGAAAGCATCTTTAGGAATTCATCCAAAACAGCATGAAGTGAAGTACAAGAGAGCAATGCCAATCCCATTTCACATGGGGGCTTCCTCTGCCCGCTGCAGATCTGGCCGAGAGCAGCAGAGAGCTGCTGCCATCTTTTGCTTTGCCTGACCAAAGAAGTAGCACAGACTTTAAACCCAAGAACAGCCTCCTCCAGCTCCCCGAAGGTGCTGGGGAAAGCCTGCTCCTCTCATGCAGAAGCTGGATGATGCAGCCCTGTGAGCATCTCGCCGGGGGTTGTCCCCTCCCAGCAATGAGTCGCCAGATGCGCGTGGCAGAAATACTTGAAAACTCAGGAGAGCTCTTTGCCGAGGGCGCGGCGCGTTCAGTCGCGTGTCCCTCCTCTGGGTACGGCTGGCAGCTGTCTGCTGTCTGTGCAGATGCTGGAAGCACCCGAGCATCCTCCAGCGGCCGGTTTGCTGACGGGCTTATTCCTGATGGAGAGTGAAGAAAAGGTGATTTTCCCTCATGTTGGGGCTCCTGGGGATGGAAAGACACTTTCTTGGAGGAGGAAAGAATCTCAAAAGTTGGGCTGTGACAGACTTTCAGCCGTCTCGCCTGGGCTGCTATGGCTGTGCTTACGTTACTGCACTGTGCAGTTGCTTCAACACTTTAAAGGCCTGAGTGACAGTGTGGCCCTTGGGTCATCCCAGGGACATGGGCTGTGCCTGTGAACCTGCAGGCGTATCAAACTGCATCTTGAGTTATTTGCACTAAGAAAAAAAGAAGCCGGTTTGAAAATAAAAGAAATAGGTGAACCTGATTTCATTTTACACTTCTATTTGGTTTTTAAATTGGCATGTTGTTTTTAAATCTACCTGTACCATGGTCGTGGGAACTTTTCTCTTTGGGTTATGCTCAGCAGAGTTGAGATGCCTGACTCTCAATATTTGGTTTTATTTTCTCTTGACACTTCATAACGTGGAAAAAAGCAGCTTTTTTGTTGCGTTATGTCATACGCAGCGCCGGAGCACCCGGTTTGGTGTGACAGTCCCCCAGCTTGTGCTGCCTGCCCCGGCCCTGGCGCTCTGCAGAGCGGTGCAGAGGAACCACTGTGAGAAGCATCTGAATCTCATCTCAGAAGTAACAAGCTCCACGCTGCGGCTGGGTTTGGCTCCTGCTCGCTCAGGCTTCATGTTGCTTATAAGCAAAGAAACAACAATTTGGGACTAGATGGAACATTCTCTTCATTAAATTTTGCTAACAGTGGACTATTAATTTTTTGAAGAATTAAATCTTGCTCTCTGGCTTCCACCCCTGAGGTCCATCTTTGACTCTGGTGGAAGCAGGTTGAGGATCGGCTGCAGGCAAGCTCTGATACGTCGTAAGGACTTTGCAAGAGGCCTTACCCGAGTGAGAAAGGGATGTGCACGGTCCCTACGGCCGGTGGCTGCTCTCGTATCACCCAGCATGGGAGGGGACACGCGGACAGGACCACTGTATTATACACGCTGCACTGGCCTCAACGCAAGCGATGTTCGTTAGCACCGTGTTAGCAACCGTGGCTCAACTCCTTGCTGCATGCAAGTAAGGAGCTGCGCTTCCAGCATGTGTCCCATGGGCAAAGCTGTTTTTCTTTTCTTTTTTTTTTTTTTCTTCCCCTTTTCCTGACTCATTTCATGGATCTAGAATTCAACTTGCAGACTTTGTCCCATTCTCAACTTTTCTTGCTAAAATGTGGTGCCTACAGATGAAGTATGCGATGAAATGCGCTCTATATGCCAAATCTAACCCTTCCCCTTAAACATACAGTTGCTGACTTGTGTTTACATAACCTTTAAAATGCAGGCACTGAAATGCCTAATTCCTGTGATTCAAAACCATTCCAAGCCCCGATGGTCCCAGGCCTGACACCTTGCTTCTCTGTTTTGTGGCATATTCTGCTCCTAGGGTCTAAGTCTGTTCCTGTGAAACTCAGCTGGAGGTTTTGTTGGTGACGTTAGTGGGAACAGAGCAAAGCTTGCCATGTGTGTGTGAATAAAGCCACTTAAACGGGCTAATTCCTGCAGCCTGTTTAAGGATGGAGCCTTTTAAGAACCCAGTCCTTCCCATTTTCAAGCATCCTGTCTCAGGATGGAGCAAGCCATTGCAGTAGCTGTACGTTCAAACCCAAGGCACGTGCGCTGAAAAGCTGGTTGGAATTAACATGGAACACCCCGAGTAGCAGCTCTTTGGGGAAAATGCAGGTTTTCTTGGGCTTGGATCTTCAGCTAGTGCACTGGTGTAGTGCTGGGAATGCCAGGACAGCCAGGATACCCTGGACCTGTGGAAGAGCTGATCCTCATCATTCAGCATCGGCAGAGGTGAAGTTCCTCCTACTGCTGTGGATGGCTTGTGAAACCAGGGGAAACAGGAGACCCCTTCTGGGGTTAGAGAAGGGAAGAAAAAGCAGTGATAGTAACTAAGGCATGAGCCAGCAGGATGCTGAGCAGTTACCCAACAGCGGTGCTGCGATTGTTGTTTCTGTACCATGATACAGGCTGCCTTGGTGAGCTAAACGGTCAGTACAGGCTTATCGGTGGAAAAACTTGAAGGAAAAAAAAGGCTGGGTTATTTTTTCAGAAGAATTCGTTGAAATTTAATCACTGGCTAGTGACGCTGAAAGATAAGAAAAGTAATTAAGATTCCCTCTAAAACTGTTAGGTGGTAACAGAGGAACTTGGTGTAGTCATAGCTACTTTTCAAAACCTAATCCTAATCGTTACGAAACTATTATAAATGACTCGGAATTGCATAAAAGCTTAAAATTGAATTTGGATACACACAGCTGAAAATCTTACTTAATGCTGCACCATTTATCCAGTTCCCCAGCTACGGATGGGTTTTTTTAAACCATGTAGTATATAGAAGGTGTAAATTATATACAGGCAATGAGAAGATACATTTTCAGCTTCCTGCAAAAAGAAAAAAAAAAAAGACTGCGACCTTACATTTTTTTCACTTAAATGCAATTTTATACATTTATGTTGCTTTATATAAAGGAAATTGAATGTGAATGTTACCTTTTATGAATGCAACTTGCTCTTTTTTCATTACAGATACTTTTGTTTGAAGTAATCAATAAACTTTGGTATGTTGTTCTGATTAATATATATTTGTTGTCTGTCTTATCTCCTTGGATGCTCTTAGGCAATAGTCGATAACGTGGGCTTTGCCAAGGTGGTACTAGACGGACCATCAACATTTTCACTGGGGGTAGATGATGCCAGCAAGGCCATAGTTGGTTCCCTGATGTGGAGCAGCATTTGCCCGAGGAAATACCGGTCGTTTCTTTAGATACTACTATTTTTCCAGCAAGGTGTTAGCAATGCTGCTGGTAGCAGCTGCTGTGCATAGCTGGCCTATGTGTTCTAAACCCATTTCTCTCAAAAATTATATCAAATTAAGAAAGTGAGCCCTGTGAATTAAGGGAATAAATTGATTTAATTTTATAGAAGAGTTGAACTCTGAGCTTTAGCTGACATTTAGGAATTGGGTGAAATAAATGCAGGTCCATGTGCCCAACTTTTCTATGTGTATGAAGAGTTTTGCTTAATGCTGTGTGTTGTGGCTACGTATAATAAATGAGTATTTTTCTAGTTCAAAGACTAGAAGGGCACAAATAAGAATTATTCTGTGGTTTGTAAAGTGCCTGAAGCTGGTGAAGTTCAGGCCAGATATTTGCATTGGTGAAATTCCAACAGCACAATGAAACTGTTAAAGCAAGACTCATGAGGTTTGTATAATACGCAAGGAAAATATATAGACCTAATTGATTTTTTTTTTTTTTTTTTTAGGGTGTGGGTCTGATTCAAACCAAAATGTTTGTAATGGAAAACTGACAGTTTGAAAAATTCTGTTTTGGCTGCTTTGGTTTATACAGCTCCCGTCAGCCACCGGAGGACAGATGGCTGTGCTATTTAAAACAAACTATAACCTTTAAGAAGCAGCTCGTGCTATTGGAAACCAGATACACGCATTGAGAATCTTAATAGCCCAAGTGAGTGATAGTGAAAATCATCTGCAGAGCTGGAAAGGGTTTTACTCTGAGCTGCCTGCCCAGGCTGACAGGACAAAAGTAGTAAATGTAAGCGATGGAGACAGACGTGGGTCACCAGCTATTTCAGAAAGCACCAAATTAGCATTTAAAACACCTCTGTAACCCTTCATATGAGAAAGAAGAGATAATGTCACTTTGTAAGGTGGTTTTTAACAAGGACAACAATTTTTTTAAAGGTTAGGCTGCTGGCATGTGAGGGCTCTTGGCCCGATGAGGGGCCATGGTGTCCCTGTCCCTCCCTGTTACCCTGCAGCCCTTGCAGAAGGAGATGTGTCCACAACGTCCTCGCTGCTGGGATTGGGGTTCGTGAACCTTCCCAAGTCTGGGGATAACCTGCTAAGCTGGAAAATAGGCTGTGGCCTGGAGAAAGGGCGTGTGTGCACCTCCATGCGTGTTCTCTTCCCAGACCGGGGGTTGTAACAATAAATAAGGCAGGTCTGGCTGACACAGAGAGAAAGTGAGAGTGGAAGAGCAGAGTGGAGTCCTCTCTCTTTCTCGCCTTGACAGAGTGGGTGATATAAAATCCTGATCCTGATGAAATCAGTGCAGGCTTAACAGGCTTAAGCAGGGCCAGGATTCCTGCTGGGCTACAGAGGCTCTGCTCCTCTTGGACCAGCTTGGAAAGAGCCCTCACTGGATGGTACCCCCAGAACTGAGGTGATGCTGCCTTGTGCACATGAAATCCTCCTAAAAACCCTGTTTGTGAAAACCAACCAGAGCTTGAATATTCTTCTGCACAAGTACTTTGATGTCACTGTGCATATTCCAGAGCTGAGCAATGCCCTTCAACATCAGTTTGACTCCAAACTACATTTAGCTGGCTCAGTTTTTCCAGTTCTCAGCACCACCCTAAAAAAAAATCAAAGTCTTTCTGTCCCGTTTTGCCTGTTGGAGTTTGGGCATGAAAGACCAAGTGGCTGCTCACCATCGCAGCTGGAGCTCAGGTGCTAAGCAAGGGGCCTGGAGCAGGCGAGGAGAGGATCAGCGGAGGAATTGGCCATGAAAGCCGATGGTGTGGGGCAGAGGTGTTTGCAGCAGCCTTCCGGGTGGTGTAGCAGGGAAAATGTGATTTGGGTGAGCCAGGGAAAAACACTGCAACAACTGAGCTCTGGAGTGATGACAGTTGGGCTGTATCTTGGTGAAATGATCTGGCATCTGCAGGACTGCGTTTGAACAGAGCTGAACTGAGGGTGACAAGCTAAATTACCTTATTTAACCAGAAACTCTTGTTCCCAGCAACTGTCAGAGGAAGGATGTTTCTGAAGGAGAGTCTAGGATGGACGGAGGCGATGGTGACAGATGGGCATTTATCAAGGCACTTTCAGAAGCCTCTAATCAAGTGATGTCTCCAAGTGATGCGCTGAGGCTGGAGCCACCGCACTCGCACTCTCTGCTCAGCCCAAGCGTTCTGCACAGCCCCGTGATGAAATAGGGAAGCAGAGGCTGTGGGAAGTTGCAGAAATGAAACCTGTGTTTTCTCCAAATTATAACAAAAATATATGCTAAGGAGAAATAGCTGATATAATTATTCGGATCAGTCTCAAAAGGTGATTGCATCACTGTGAGGCTTCAGATGTCTGTTGTTGCCTAAAATGGAGCATTCCTCTTTGACTAAATAGGTATTTTTGGAAGGCTGATTTCTAAAAACCAAGTAATGGCACCAGGCACCACAAAACCTTCTAGCCTTTATCCAAAAAAGGGGAAAAAAAAAAATAGAAGAGGGTTTTGAATTTTGTTTGAGGGGGTTTTTTTCCTGCCTCTGATCTGGAATTAATGAAATTAGTAGGAATTCTCCCTACACCTTCTGCATATAGATTTAAGGATAAGGAATTTGCACCCACATGAAACAAAACTCTGCAAAGAGAGGAGCTGCCAGCGCTGGCAGGATTTTCCCCAGCTCTCTGAAAGGGCTCTTTGCCTTCACACCCAGATGTCTGTGTGCCACTCTCAAGAGCACTAAACATTGTTAAAGGGCCTGGGTGGGAAATCCCTGAAAAAAATAAATAAATAAAAATCGGTATTTCTGTCTGTCGTTGTTTCCTATTTATCTGTCTCCTTTTTCCCCCTCTATCTCAGCTTTCTTGTGCAGACAAGGAGAGATGTTCGTCTCTGGAGGAGACAGACATGCTGAGTAGCTTCTGCCAGTGCAAAACAGGAGAAGCTGGACGGTGCCTGTGCTGAGTGCGTTGCTGGAATAGCTGGGCATTATTGTGAAATGCCCCAAAGGAGGGACTGCGAGCAGCCAGGTTTCCAAAACTAGAATCTTTGTGGTCATACAGGCTTGTGAGGGAACGCTGGTAAGGGAAAGCTGTGACCGATTATCCTTCAGTTTGAGCAAACACAGCTTTTCCGTGCTGAGAGCTGGCTGGTGGTGTCTTGTGGCAGCTGAACTGGCTGGAGGAGGTGCAGTGTTGGGATGTGCAGGATTCCTGCTGGCAGCCTCCGCTGTGGTCCAGCTTCACCCACCTGGGGCTAGGGTAGTGCATGCTGGCTGCAAAGGCCTAATCCAGAACCACTCTTAGTCGATTATTTTGTCTTCTGTTGAGAGAGCAAGAAACGGATCATTTGCCAAAGCTTTGGGATAACATAGCTCTAGCTTTGACTGCCTAGCTTGGCTCTATTTTTCCAGACGCCGGAATGAGAAGCGGGTATGTAGCACTGGGCAGTGATGAGTCCTGGTTACGGCAGGACACCCTCTGCCAGTGGGAGAAAAAGGAGACTTCCAGCACTTGGACAGGCCTCATTTCTGCACAAGCTCCTACAATTTAGGAAAAATAGCGTTCCTGCGATAAGAATACAGAAGGAATGTGGCGGGGCTGTCTTTCTGTGCTTGTGGCCTCGTGTATGGCTACTTGACAACAGCGTTTTACTGCTGTGCATCCAAGCCAGATTTTTTGATGAGTAACTGCACATGAACTCTCCCTGTCACACAAGACATGCTTTATGACCAGATAGAAAATTGTCTGATGGAAGAGTTAAGTTAGGGAGGATCTGCTGTGTAATGAGCAAGGAGCACTGACTGAACGGGCAGTTTTTCCTTGAAAACTTCTGTATCAATGTAAGAAGGGACACAGTCTACCAAAAAATGGTGGTTTTTATACTACCATTGTTAGACCTTGGGTCCTAAATTAATAGCCCTGGATGCTGAAGTGTTGGAAAAAGGCTGCTATTATAGTAAGGAGCATAATTAAAAGGTTGTTTTGGAAAAACAGGAACATCCACTTCTCTGTGCTGCCTTCCTGGGCAGCTCTGGCTCCTGTTGAGAATGAGCTGGCATCGTTTGAACCTCAGTATGGGGAAACTGAGGCTGATGGGTCAGCCCAGAGCTGTGCTGAGGGCTCTGACCAGCTTTGGCTATAGCATTGCTTGGTGTAGTTTTCATATATTGTTGAAGTAATTTGCTAGAATGATGCTTGCAGAGGATGATTTTTTTTTTTTCCTTAAAGAAGTACTACAGGCACTAAGGCAGGGAGCAGCTCCAGCTGCAGGGTGCTGTGCTGAGAGACACTGGAGTAGCAGTAATTTTTTTTTTTTTTTAAGAAAGGGGGAAAAAAGGAAAAAGAAGGGAGAGGGAAGGAAAATAAGAAAGGAAAAAAGGAAAAACAGGGGTGAGAAAGAGTAGAAAAAGGGGAAAAAAGGGGGAAAAGGAGGGGGTGAAAAAATGAAATAAAAAAGGAAAATAGGAGAAACAAGAAAAAAGAAAAAAGGGAAAAAGAAAAGGGGAATAAAGGAAAAGGGAAAAAAGGAAAAGGGAGAAAAAGGAAAAGTGAAAAGGGAAAAAAGGAAAAGGGGAAAAAAAGAACAAACGGGGAAAAAAAGAACAAACGGGGAAAAAAGAAAAATAGAAAAAAAAGAAAGGAAAAATGAAAAACGAGGGATAAAACGGGGGAAGGGAAAGAAAAGGAACCTGTTTCTTTTTTCCTGCTACAACTTCCAGCTTCACCCTGAGAAAAAAAAAATGAGGCTAAAAAGAACATTTCATGG